>JADGIL010016732.1:7134-27568 GCA_020352625.1 Cactoblastis cactorum
TTTTTCATTCCCTCACATCATACATCATGCTTGTTCATTCAAAATTGCCATTTATCGACAGTACCGCGGCTGGGGTACCGAGCTTGCTCCTGAACACATCACACAGCTTTACAATAAGCAAATCGAGCTCTGGTACCAAGTGTCCCGAAGGTCCTCGCTGTCAGCCCTATCACTCGCTTCCACCAATCACAAGTAAGTGATGCACTCGTTATAAGTGTCAGCGGTTCGGAGGACCAATGAGAGCGCTAGAAAATTATGTCACCATTTCGTTGTTTATACAGATTAGGTTTAGGTCGTTGGGAGAAGTAATGAAAATGTTACTTAAATAATAATATCTGTTTATAATTTTCATTTAAGTATTTTATCAATAAAAATGATATTTTTGTATATTTATCTACAAATAAGTAATTATGTATGATCAATATTATATTTATTCAAAATATGCCTATATATTAATTGCAAAACACATCACAAAAGTGAATCATGTCGCCATTTTAAAAAAATGTGGCATGGTCCTTCGAGCCGGATAAATAAGTTCGCTTAGCGTAAGTCAGTAGCAAAATGGCTGATGCAAGAATGGCTTGTATAGCGATGAGCCAACATATGCGAAGTAATGTAGTGTACGTAGATCGTCAGCCATAGATTCTGATCTCCACTGGTAGAAAGTAACGCTTAAAAATATCCAAGTAATGCCATATAGTATCAGAATTGTAAGGTTCCTTACAGACGAGTTTTCAAATATATTTTAAACTAAATTCAGCTAGAAAAATATATTTCAATCACCACTGTTTTCATTTCTAGACTTGTGTCTGACAGGTGTAAGCTAGGGCATTAAAAAAAGGGATGTAGGTTTGAGATTTAGAAAGGTTGATCTTGTTGACCAGTCTGTATCATAAATTACCCCATGAGTGAATGATTTCCTTTCTATAGGATAAATCCATGTTCACTTGAATGAGAAATAGAGACAGTACAAAGAATGATGGCGTACAAAACAGAGGGTAATACTCAGCAGTGGCGCCAAAATGATAATGGCAGGAAAATTAAAAAATAAACAACAGAAAATAATGATAACACCTGATCTCTATTAGCTGGAAACAGTTTACAGTGTGAGACTGCCAAATATTACCAATAAATATTAGACACAAAGGATAGAACCTACTTTGTGGACCATATTTAATGCAATCTTTGAACTACTTAACTAAATCCACGATGATGGAAATATTTATAAACAAACAATAAAATAAATGGACAAAACCTGATCTCTATTTTAGTTAAAAACTAAGCAGCATCAGCCAAGCAGATGGTCCGCCAAATGTAAAGTGGTCTCTGCAATATATGGACGGCAACACGGTGCCACACGTACTGCCATTTTATTAGCCCCTCTCACTCTATAACAGTAATTCTTAACCAATGGTCTGCGGACCACTAGTATCTGGAATATCTGAAGTGGTCCGCAACCCATGCCAATAAATAAACCACAAGAGTCGACATTTTACTTTAAAAAAATAAACTGCTTATAGTAATTTGATACGTTTTTTAATTGTTAAAAGAACCCTGTAATTATATACATATACGGTATTAGTCCAAATATCCAAATCAATAGACTAACTCAGCGGTCCATGGCTTAACGGTTTAGTCAAATGGTCTCCCAGAACTAAAATGCTCCGTCCGGTGAGCGGGAGAGCCGGAGGCCCAACTTTGGGTTTTTTTATAGGCCGGCAACGCTTCTGTGATCCCGCGGGTCTTGCAGTTTTCTATGTGCGGCGGTGATCACTTAACATCACGTGACCCGCCTGCTCGTTTGCCTCCCTCTGACATAAAGAAAGAGGTTAAGAGCCACTGCTCTATAAGTAAATCAGTTCCCTAAGGCCATTTTACCGGCTTCCAGCTCTCTCTATAAAATCCTATCCACAGGGTCCTGCCTCGAGATGAAAAAGACGGTAAGGAGTCCAAGAACCACTCTCCAAAGAAGTTCCGCTCATTCCGCTCGGCTCCGCACCAGTCCATCCACGCGAAGCTCCAAGAGACCAAGGCTCTAGAGAGGTCGCCTCACAAGACCTCCCCTCAGAAACAGAGGAAGAAGCTTCAGGGCCACAGCTTTGATGAGGGCGCTGCGCAAGACGGTTAGTTATAAATTTTATGGTGTTGACGGAAAATCAGCGTGGTCTTGAATTCCCCCACCTATACTAATATTTTAAAGAGGTAAAGTTTGTAACTTTGATTGTTTGCTTGCATGGGATTTTTTTATAAGATTGCTTCGGAAATACTGAACCGATCATGAAATTTTTTTGACAATCAGAAAGCTATACTATTCAGGAATGCTATAGGCTATATTTTAACTCCCAAGAAAGTAGGCACGGGTCTCTTAGATCATATTTTTATTTTATTTTATTTTTGTCTTGAAAATCCCTGACGCAGGAAGAGGATTTCTTTCATTAGCGATTCTCAAAAAAAAGACCTTTTTTATTATTTTAATTTATGGGTCCTCAAAATATCAGGTCTGTAGTTCGTACCGCAACAATATTTTACATGAGCATTTATATTAATTATAAACACAAAAAATTTAACTATTTGTAAAATGTTGTATATTTTGTTTAATCTTAGTGTTTGTACCTAATAATATAAAATCAATCTTATCTTAATAATCAATTTCTAGCCAAAACCGGCGACAACTCAGCGTTCCGATCGCCGCGTCGGCGGCCGCGCTCGGCGGACCCTGCGCCTGCGCACAGCAAGCCGCTGCCCAACGGACTCGACGCCACCGTGCGCCCCCCCAAGCCTACCGGTAATTAGCAATCGCTTTTGATGTTATTTGCGTAGATTCTTTATTGGGAAGTAATTCCTATTAAATTTACCTACTATCTTAAGTACGCCATCTTTCTGAAACGTTGTTTCTTTTTAATTTATAGAGTATTTCATAAGAAAAAAATTGAATTTGAGTTCACTGATAACATTTACACTCATATTTTTAGGTATCATAACCGCAACAAGGAAAAATATTTTTTTTTTAAATATTGTTAGCGAAACAGTTTTCAGAAAATCTACAACAGTTTTTTTTTTTTACTTAACAGTGTCACAACTATGACATTTAGTCGAATTTATGTGTCAAATGAACACAAATCTAGATAAATACATATAGAGGCAAATTATACCCATTGGGTTAGAACCACACTTAGTTTTAAAAGACCATTTTTCATCATGATCGAACCAGGAGTCGAACCCTAAAGATGATCATTTTCCATCATGGCCTAGTCTAAACCCTTCATTCGATTCAGCGTGGCCATCAAGTCTCGTGTCTGGTGGCTCTCTCTACCCCGTAAGGGATACAGACGTGATATTCAGACATTTTATAATTTGCCATACATTGTTATATTTTCTTTTTCATTTATGGTTTTACGTCAATAAAACTAGACCTAAAGCGCACCTTTTTTTATACAACGAAACAAACATACATGTAACCTGCCTGACGGAACGTGGTTACCTCCGCCTAAGGACGCCTACAACACTAGGGGGTGACCGTGGATGAATCTTTAAACCCAATTCTTGTAGAGCTTAATTATGACTCGCAATTTTTCCCCCACTCCTCAATCAAAGGCTGGCAACGCTTTTGTGACCCCCCGGGTTTGCAGGTGTCTATGGGTGGCGGTGATCACTTAACAGCTCGTAACCCGCTTGCTCGTTTGCCTCCCTCTTTCATTAAAAAAGTCTGCTATGATATAGGTAATAAAGATTGATATAATAACATATCCAGGCATGCGTTTAATTAACTATATTGAACCAAAAACCTAAAAATTTGATAGTCTTTCTGTGTAATAGAAGTGAGCATTGAATGAAGGAACTGTTTTTTTTTAGATCGTAAACAGATGAATTATTATACGTTCAAGATACATCGCCATGAACGGATTCATGCATGAACTAGTCGACGATTTGATAATGGTTATATCACTTTGCAACTGAGAGTGCTGGTTTTATTTATTTATTTGATAAAACTTATACCTTTTACAATTATCACACGTTATAGTTAATTAAAATCACACAACATTCTCAACGTGCTTACATAAAACTAAATACAATCTATACATATAATAAAATTGTAACTAAATACATATAATAAAATTGTAACTGAGCTATGCCTGTACATGGAAGATATTTAAGAAAAACATATATAGTGGCTCTTATAGAAACCAAAACGATTGTTTTTTAGAATTTTTGTCTATCTGTCTGTCTGTATGTATGTTTGTACACGCATCACACAAAAACTACCGAACAGGTCTGTATGAAATTGCGGTTAGCGGTGGATTTTGTCCTAGATTAAAAGATAGGCTACTTTTTATACGGTTCCTGAGGGATATAATTTATTGTAACTGAGCAAGGGGCTGTCAAGATATTATACTATCCATCGGTCGGACGAAGTCGCGGGCATTAGCTAGTTTCAAATAAGTTTAAAATATAATTTAAAAGTGTCCTATTTTATATATACGTATAAATAGATAAACAGATAAATTATTTACTGCATACATAGCACACAAAAATACAAGGAATATCCACAAAAAAAAAACTTAGAGTATTACAAACTGCATTTATGTCGAATTGCCCATTGGGCAAATGAAGAGGCGCCAATAGTTTATTTTTTTATGTATCATCTATAATTTTTTTATATCTGACTGTTTCTCCAAAACTATTTAGATTTATTTATAGACAGTTTGTTATAATACTTACTTATCTTCTTCTAAATGTATACGGGAATGTGTGTTGTTACAATAAATTGTAAATGTTGTGATCCTGATCGCTGCATGCCCCTCCCTTAATCGGCTTTGAGAGAATATGGCTCCTATATTCCCCTCTATCAATGTGTCAACGTGTAATCAGTTTTAGTTGATTGTAATGTTACATAATTCAGTATAATTTAGTAGTATCTCCCAAAAATGTTGATACAATGAGCCATATTTCGTTAGCCAAATGTTTAGTAGCAAAATTTGTTCGGTAGGTTTGCCGTTGAGTAGAGCGACTAGTAGTAGAGTTAGGTCGACATCCCGGGGAGGTCGGTCCCCGTCCGCGCCGAGCAAACCCGCGGGTGGGGCAAGTGGGGCAGAGAACGGGGCTTCAGCGACCCCAGGACGGGGCAGGCGCAGCCGGAGCGTCTCAAAAGTGGGCATAAAATTGGGTGCGTACCGAAAAGCAGGTGACAGTTGCGTCGACGCTCTGTGTTTATTTTTAATTTTCAAATTTGGAATTGGCTTCATGTGATGCTACGTTCGGATTGCGGCTTTGGTTTTTAATTTTTGGAATTTAGCTTTCGTTGTACTGTTTTTTTGCTTATTTGACGTGGACTGGATTGGAGATTATTTTTCTGCCAGTGCGTCTACGCAACGTTTGGTCACGCGTATTGGCACTCGGGAATGGCTTCACACGTCACGTCGTGTGTTTTGTCTCGTCCGTGTGGAACACCTGCACTCAACCACCATAGATAAATTTGTGATCGTGAAATTTATTTGAATTTTCTTAAAAGCGTCTTCTATTAAAATATAAGGTTGTATATATAATAATATATTGTTGTATTTTGTCTAACGACAACGACTTTAAATGTGGTAGCGTTATAAATGGATTTTCGACAACCCAGAAAGTACTTTTTTCATACTCACACGGTCATATCCTACTGGGTTAGAGATGGAATTTCATGCTTATCCACTGGTATTAAAATAATAAAAAATGTATAGAGGTAGGGACAAAAAATGTGATCACAATAAATTAAATACCTAGTTCACATTGTTTTAGAATTAGAAAAGACACAACCTGCACTCAATGTAAGTGTTACTTAAAAACTTGTAATTTGTATTTTTTAACACAAAAATATTAAAAAAAAGAGTAGGACGAAATATCATTGTCTTGACCATAAAATATTCTAATAATTTTCGTACTATTTAAATTACTTTGAAACTTATTTTTTTTAGAATTCAAATAAAATAATGGATATTTACATAAGTGATATAAAAGATACATTTTTGTTGTACTTAATTATGATTATTTGATGTTTAGAATGAATTTTATGTTGCATGCGATGTTACCTCCATGTTCTCGCAAGAATACGTATTGTATGTTTTTGTTTTATTAGTAAATAAATGTTTAAAATTAGTTACTACAAAGAGTTAGTTTAACAAATGTAATGTAGGTAGTTAATGTTCTGTGAAATTGAGTATTTCTTCCGCAGGATTATTTTTGTCAAACTAACTTTCACGTATTTCACTCTTACCTAGTATTAGATGTTAGTATAGTCACAGATTGTAAAAAAATCTAATGTTATTTTGTTGTTTTGTTTATCACTCTCATAATTTCGAAATACTATAAATATTTTTAAGCTCTTTCGTCAAAAATATCATCTATAAATTAAGAAATCTGTAAACAAATTGGAGAGACAATAGTTTACATTTTTGGTTTTGTACTTTTCAAGCAACTCATTTTATAAAATACAAGTAAAACATAAATTCGAATAAAAAAAATAAAGCAACAACGAAAAGGCAAAGAATGATAATACGTACAGCCAAATAACATTTCTTTTTAAAATTACAGATGATGAGATACCGAACCACCGTAGCGCGTCGGTAGCCAAAGACCATTTCTTTGACGACTCCCCGGTGGTCAAATCACCACCAGAGCCAACTCGAGTCAAGTCTCCCGAACAAATGAACATGAGGTCCCCTGACCCTGTCAACTGGACTGTTCCGCTGGATACCGGCAAGACGTTTACTGTCACTCAAAACGTCAAAAGCGGTGAGTCAAAATTGTTAGGACGATTGAGCGGGAAATGTAGTTAAACTAGTCATTATTTTTAATCTGTGAAACTGGTTTTGTGATATCGTGAAGACACTGGCTGGAAATGGTGAAATTTATTCCAAATTAAAAATGAAAATCGCGCGCTCAGATTTTTTCTGATATTTTATGAAGCACATCTTTTTTATTACTTAAGTAGGTGCCAAATTTGATACGTGAATATTAAAATAAAATAATATTTCAAGACTAGTTTCACTTGAATAAATAGATACTTTAAGCTCTGTATGAAGGAGCATCTTTTTCTCTTTATTTTTTATATTGAGATATTAAGCCTTACACACATATTTTTCTTCCAATTTCTTAATCTTACGTAAAAGATTAAAGCCATTTCTATCAAATTGTAAAATAAAAAATTACTTTATTGCATATAGTTTAGTCGGTTTTGGTATTTTTTATTTCAATTGGTTTTGGCTGCACAATCTACACCTACCTACATTACTTATAGTACCTATGTATATGTATAATTATTGCACTTTGCTAGTATGCTAGCCTTTATTGAAGAATTTAGTGAAATAATACTTTTATGGCGATTTGACACCATTCAAAAATTTTTATCGAACAAGATGCTCTTTTATTTCAGTTACTATAAAAAGGTTCTTTGACCTGTTAATGTGTAGTAGATAAGCATAGGATAATGATCTTTGGGACGCTAAAGAAAGCCATCACACTATCCTTTCACACCGCTAGTAACAATCATGAACTCATTGTAAATCTTTGAAGTGTGGTATAGCAACCTTACACTAGAAAGACGAAGTAGTAGCTTGCGACACGAACACCGAATCAAAAATAACAATCATCCATTAGAATATCTACGGGTTGACCAGAAGTGTACACTCATTAAAATAAATCATTCATATTGATACATCACATTATGTTAATTTTGTCATCGTGATTTTTTAATTTTAACGGTTTTATGCCCACTGAAGAAAAACATGTCACAATAAACATGATCTTTGTATATGTACACGAGTCGTAATAAAAAATATATTTGACAGCTGTCAATGTCAGTGGGCATAGAACGTTCACGACGTCACGTCATCCGACCATACAACTCGCTCACCATTATTTCAGATGATAGCGTAAAGCGCCCTAGCTCTGAGTTTAAAGGTGGGTCCATTGCTGAAGAGGGCACCACTGTGAAGCCGGCAGCCCCGGCAGGTACGACGAACACCGTCACCGCCTAGACCATTGGCCATACGTTTTAATGAGTGTGACAGACATCCATGCGACAGTGAACTCTAAGCTGAATGCCGAGAGATCACTGCCTCATTAGCACACACGACCGACACCAGAAAATATATAATCTGTTTTATATTATATCTATTGAATAGTTCATGATTAAATTGTGTTAATCCAATAATTGAGATGCTTTTATTTATTTTGACCGTACTCCGCTGAGGCGTCGACCACGTATGTATTCACTTGTCTGTGTGTGTCTGTTTCAATGTTTGCGTACACTGTCACTGTATGCACTTAACTTTCCGTTGTTCTTCCATCTCTCATAAAATCGTTCACTTTTGCATGCTGCCTGTCCTCTTCTGTCTTCGGGAAGATGCTGATTATTTTGTATATACTTTAGCAATGGATGGCGTAAATAACATTACATTTTATAAGCTAGCACTGATTAATACGAGTTAACTTAGCGGTTTAAGTGTATTATTACGTGTTTATGAATATATTCTTTGAAGAATAGATAGCATCTTTTCGTCGTCTCAATCCTTCGAAAAAATAGGTCGTATTCAAAATAGTCTATAACTTTTAGATCATGTCATAATGCTAATAGTATGTTGTTACTGAAATTGATAAAACTAGTGTGCATGATTCCTCAAAAACTTTTTACCGTTAAAATAAGTTTATACAGCTCAAAATTGAAAATAATCTTAATATCCTTATTAAGGTACTTAGATTTAAAAACATATATCTGTACAAAGCATGATGTTCACCTACTCGTATGAATTTAAGAGGTAGCATGTTTAAGTGACTAACTTATATTAAGTAGATGTCTATTAATCATTAGTACCTTGATTTCAAGTATCTATGCGAAATAATAGGTTTTCTAATACAAAGAGACGAAAAGTAAGTACCTTAATGTGTGCATATTGTTAAAAAAGTTAGAATATCACACTATTAATTAATTTAATGTAACAAGTTAAGTCTGTTAAATTCGATGTGCTTTTATATGTAAGAAGGAACTTTCAAATGAAAAGTAAATGATTTTAATACAATTAATGACCAGGATAACTACTTGGGCTTTGTACACAATAGCCAAACTTTCTGTAATTAAACTACGTAACTTAGTCTAACAAAAAATGTCTATAACATACATAGAAAAGAAAATCGAAGTACCTAAATAATCTTCATCAAAGATTTTTACGATGAATAACAAACATATCCACAGAAACTTTGGCTTTTCTGCAAAAATAAATCATTTGAAATTCCTTGCCAATAATTTAAAAAAAAAACATGCGCCTTAAAAATTAAAAACTCTTTCAGAAATCGCTCCGATTCACCACCAGCAAATGTCTCCGATTCGCTCGCTGAAGAAGAGCGAGTCTCCAACAAGCCTCAGCAAACGCACTGATAAGACGCCAACTACCCCGACCAGCTTGACCCCAATCGATGAGACAAAAGCCTTAGACATGAATAAACTCAACGGGGTGAACGGAGTCAACGGCATCAACAGTAACCAATTGACTCCTGAAACTCCAACTCAGGAACCATTGAAGGAAAAAGAAGTGGTGAAAAAATCGACCGAAGCCACGCAAGTGGCACCAGGAGTCGTAGACACGACGGTTGTCAATGAAACTCCTATAACAGGTCTCACAGCAGCTGAGGTTTTGGACCGAGCTCGTACAAGATTTGACAAGTTCTGGGGCAAAAAGGAGGATGACGTTTAGGCTAATTAGTAGCAGACAGTGCGAACACCTTACTCTGACATTTGAACGCATTTTAACAACATTCGAATTTCAAATGAACGAATGAAGTGAATGGCTTTACGACTATGCTATAAAAAAGTTAGCCTGACAAGTACTTCAAATGTCACAGTTTAAGATGTAACACTAAAGTCCATGTAGGAAACTTAAAGTACAGTGTTTAAAACTGATAACAATAAGGAAAAAGCTTCGCTTTATAACGACGACTGTATGTATTTATTACTTAATTTATTAAGTATTTTATTATCTTGAATACGATCACTATCTATCTAATAGGAGTGTGGTGGCTTGTGATAGTAGATTGATCATTGATCAGGAATCAATCGAGGGTAGGAAAAAAACTGATTCATCATTGGGTAAAGTTAAGTATATTTACCGGACTATGTAAGATTATTATCTATTGGTATCGTTCGCATTTTTATGTATAGACAGATAATTAATGTCATAAATAGTACATAATTATTTCAATATGGTTAATATTTTTCGTGAGGCTTTTTTAAGACTTTTCAAATAATTTCCGCAAATAACATGTTTAGATGGTATTTTAACTATTATTATTAATTTAACCTATTCATTAACCTATTGTGATAAATCATAAGTAATAAAATTATTATTCAATTTTCAAATCACGTACTTTTATGTTCTATGTCCATAAGACGCGTTCCGATCATAAAATTATTATATCAATTAATCAATACATTTTCGCTTTACATAAATAAAATATCAACAAAGGCAAAGTATACTCATAACTAAGCCGTCCAACATAGTATTTTTGGCAAATTTTAGACGTTTTTATTTAGCTTATCATATAGTCTGAAATATAATATCTTCTCCGTCATTATAATAATTAGAATTATCTAAAGCTTCGAACGTACTTTTCTAGAACCAATCAGAGACAAACAAATTTTAGCGGAAATTTAATCTTGAAGTTTTATATAACTTTTATTTTATTTTAATTTCTTCCCGTTTAAAAATAATTTACATAACTTATCGAGAAACATGGATCTGTCTCGAAAGTCTTGTCGTATTTGTTTGTCAGAGACGGAATTCAATGTATCTTTATACGGGAACTATGCTCGAAGATCGAACATGATCGATAAAATTTTAGTTTGTCTTAAAATAGTGATTGAAGAAACTGATATTTTTACAACAATATGTTACAAATGTGCCGAAAACATTGAAAAGTATTATGATTTCGTTGCGTTCGTGAAAAAATGTCAAACGCGTATGGACGAGAAAGGTCACGAAGCGCGCTCAAAGAATATTGACCGTTCTCCGAATCTGGCCAACAGGCGGCATATCACGTCGTACGTCCGAGAGCAGGTTTACGACGCAGACTACACATTTTCGTTCCTCGAAATGCCGAACAGCGAAGAGAAAAAGGAATGTAAGACTTCTAGCCCGTTTTTCTCCTATTTCTCGCCTCCGAACGTTTTAGTAAAGCAATCGACGAGCGAGCCAGTTTGGAAGACGCCTCGCTCTATGGACGAACCGAAATCTGACAATATCGAAGGGAAATATAAGAGACCGTGTAAGCAGGAGGCTCGTGTAGGCCGTCACCACTCCAGAGACTTATTCGAGTCTCAGTCGCAGGAGGTAGACGACGTCGAACACAAGTCTTTAGACTGGAGACTGACTCCGGACGACAATATCATAAAAAGAGTCAGGGAAAAATGTTTCGGTCGATCAGATTTTTAGCTCTCTTATTGTTGTATATAATAATTTTAACATTGTTACATTTTGTTAGATTTATTTATGAGGTTCCGAGTGTCAGATATTTTATTCTGCGTATTACTAAATGTCTATGGAATTCTGTAGATACAGGGTACTTAGTAAAGTTGATTTGTGGAATGAATAGAGTCAGTGTTAGATTTTTCTCGTAGCTCATTGAAATGAACTGATGTGTAGGTACTATTGTGTACATGTTTGTGATAAACTTTATTTAACATTGTAATCTTTCCATTTTAATGTCACGATTCTAATTTACTTCAGTCCATCTGCATCCTTCCAACGAAATATAATAATCTGATATATGAAATAATACGTTATTTTATGAAGCTTTTAATATTCATTTTAGTGTGACTGGTATGGTAGAAAATTTGGAAATTAAAAATGTTAATATTTACTCAAATTTTCATTCACAATTAATTAATTTGTTAGCATTTATTAGTAAAATTCGTTGATAATGTGATTTAATTTAATGAATATGGCAACACTGATTTATGATTTTAAATAAGTTCCTATTTTTTTTTCTGCGCACAAAAACCGATATGAATTTGTTTAAAACATGAAGCAACAAGCCCTGCCCGATATTAAATAATAATTTAGTAATAGCAACTCCATAGCTGATAATTATGAAAATTATAGCTTTGCTACGGGTTTATAATAGCGTGTGTTAATTATCGGTTGTTATATCAAAATGGACACCTAAATAAAAATATGAAAAAATGCAATTTTTTTTTTAAATCCCTGTTACAAAACACCCAATAGAAAAGCAGCAGATATTTGCTTGTCATGGTAGAATGCTCCGCGATTCCATGGCGCCCTCCCAATGGCCGGACGGAAGCGCTGGGGGGGTTTTAGTGGGTAGGCTGGCGCACTCGGCGCAGGAGTCCCACAGTACCCTGGGTGGAGAGGGTCCCCGTAACTGGGTATCCCCTCAAAAAAAAAAAAGATATTTGCTTATTATATATATAGGGACACCATATATTTTGATGATATGTGGGATCACTACACACTGGCCACGCGCCGCCACGGGAAGTTGAAATGATACAATAATTGTTAATTCATGACTTTATTTCATATCCATATCTATTCGTACACATATTACTAAATAGAGAAAATAAATTCCCTTGCTCACTATAGAACTTTCATTATATTTATAAATCACATTTAACATTTTAACGCTATGTTAATTACATATTTCTGCAGCAGTTATGGCAGGCTACATAGTTAGTGATGAGATATTACTAAGTTCACAGTGGTGATAGAAAAAAGTATTACATGGATTAGCACAAAAATTGACAGCCTTGCCAATAAATGATTGCACAATAAATTAAAAAATAAACTTGACAACAATTATAAACAGCCACACAAAGAATTGGTTATCCAATACATAATTTACTGAATAGAATTTGCTGATAACTGTAACTAGTTATAGTAAAAACCAAACGCCGAATTAAAATTTACTTAAATGGGTTCATATCGTTGACATATTGATTGTCTATGCCTAGAATGATGAGCGTAGTGGACGTTATGGAGGTATATCAGCAAGTGGAGATGCATTAGTTTGGCATGAAAAATATGTAAAACTTATGTATTTTTTCTATTTATGACAAAATAATATACTAATTAATATTATGACAATACCATAAGAATTATGCATTTTTAATATTTCAGAATCCTATTCATGAGAAATCACTATCACCACTGCAAAAAACGCTATTTTTTTATTCTTTACTTGGGTATTTAACACGACAAATACGCAGAATATTATCTTAAAAAGTCGTTATGTCGCCATTTTGACGACAGCTTGCTCAAGACATTAGCAAAAATTGAGCATTGCTTAATTATACGAAATGTTCAAGTTATTAGCAAAATTATACAAACACGACAATATTGAACGCAAAATCGTGTGATCCCAAACTAACTTCGTATAAAACTCGAACCTACCAAAAATTCATTGTATTTTTTATGATCTCGGCAAAAATATTGCATTTAAGCGCTTTTAATTTTTAAATTATAATTAAGGGTACGTAACATTTACCCTGTATCGCCATGCAAAAACCATAATTCACCCAAAAATTTACAAACTAACCAATGAGTATTGCTCGAATAAAAAACATGGATTTACTTAAACAAAATTAATTTTAACGCAAGCCTACAAACCAGCAACATTGGTTTACTGTACAATTCAATCCTGTTCTAACAAAAATTAAACCTTCCTGTCGACATTAAAATAACTTATTTTTAATTGCGTTTTTTACCAATAACCCTCACAATTTTACACAGATCTGAAAGTAAATCGTATATAAGTAATTTGCGTCGTGCAGAATCATGCAGAAATTATGAGCGATCGAGGATCTTAATAATTAAGACATTATCGAAACAAAAATCGCAAATTATTATTACTATCTCGTAACATTTTAAATTTTCACTTATAACAAAAAATCACTTATAAATTCTTGCAATCGTTCAAGAACGAACAAGTGAGATATTTTAACAATTTTACTTTAGTAAAACTGTTGTTTCTGGCACAATAAATATCATTTGTAATGTTTTTGAAAATACTTCCTTTTTAATGTACGAGGGCGATCATAAATTACGTCATACTTCAAGGGTAGAAGATGTGTCTTTTCATATTGTGTGGGGGAAGAGGGCCTGAATTTTGGGACATCACATTTTTATTTCTTTTTTGTTAATTTTCATGCACATTTTTGATTTAATGTTCATTTTATTGCAAAATAAAAACGTCTTTATCCCTAAAGAGGTATAAAAGTAGATTTGTGAGACTCGATGGTTAAAGTTTTTATTTTTGTGGACATGAAAATAATTCCGGAAAACTGTTGTGTCCATATTTGTAGTTGTATAACGAAAAATGTGACATCACATTAGGTTTAGGGGGTCTTATAAATGTGACAAGCTGTGACAAGGACGGAGAGCTGTCAAAATCATTTCGGGTGACGTAATTTATGGACATATTCTGGAATGTTCAATTTGACAATAATCAGGATGAATCATATTCCCAATATTTCTAGTTTTTTTATTGAGATCGTATCGTATTTCTAATTGGTCTATTTTCGACCGTCAGCTAACAAATATGCGTTTAAAAACTCAACAGGTAAAATGTAACAAGATGTTGGGAAGACTTGACAATTTGAGCCTCTGCTTCTACAAAAGTGTTATAGTTCCAATACATATTTATTAGTAATATAATAGTATTATATAACCTGTGGCAATATCAACAAAAACTAAGCAGGTGCTTCAAAAATTTTTTTTAGAAAAATTTCTAAATTTCCAATATTTAGAAAACTTTAAGTAAACTAATAGTTGTTTTATACCTGTTTTGTAATTGTAATAAATATTTTTTATTTATTTAATGGCTTATTTTTAACTCATTAGGTATCAGTAATAAATATGCAGTGACAAATATCATTTTCTTTTCACAGTACAAAAAATGCTACATAAAACATGGCATATAAGTAAAAAAAAATCTAAATTATTCAGATATAATAATAACAAATGATTTAATATTTTATTATTACTTTAAATGTATATCAGAGACAACGACCAGAGACTCAAATCTATGGCACAGATGCGAAAATTTGTGGAATGTCGATGTGTTATTTTTAAATTTGACAACTATGCAAATTAATTCTCTTTTTAAATACAATGCATCTTTTCAAATTATGTTCTAATAATGATGAGTTAAAACTGTTAAATTCTACAGACATCTTTGATTACATTTCGTTTCACGCATTCACACTGCGTTCCGTCGTTAGAAAAATATATAATTTAATTTACATTAGTAAAATAATAAACCGGAAAATCGAAACGCATCCTTCACACATAACATAAATTAAAACTAGAAAAAAAAATCAGTTAGAAAAACAAAACAGTAGAAAGCGCGGCTGCTAACTTCAAAAATACTAACACAGAGTAAAAAGCATTAAAATTATATCACAATTATGTCTCTAACGGCTATAGCTATCTTTATTTTACAAAAGAAACTTAACACTCCGAAAGACCGCGGCTTCACTCGCGTAGAAACGTAACTATCAGAATTTGGAGTATGAAACGGCTCATAAAGTTTCCTCACATAAATAATACCTCTTGGGGTCAGGAATAACAAACAATCAGCTTAATTCAGCTTTGTAATGGCAATCTTCCTCATAAGGATTGGAGTACATCTGAAAACCAAAATCACTTTGGCATCACAAAGCCCAACCTGCCGATTACATTTTATTACATTACATTTTGAATGTGGTATGGAGCCACTACTTGTAGTGGTGTGGAGCCTGCTGCTTGCTTTGTTAGCCTGCAGCATGAATGGACCGGCTCGTCCGGGGAAATACCACACTCCCACAGAAAACCGACGCCTGAATGACGACTATCCGCCGCATGCTCCGTCCGGTGAGTGTGTTCATCCAGATCCGTTCGGTAGTTTTTCATGTGTTGCGCGTACAATCATACAGACAGACAAAAATTCTAAAAACAATCGTTTGGGCCTCTATAGGCCCTGTAAAGAGCCCCTATATATTTTTTTCTTAAATATCTCCCGTGTACAGACATAGCTCAGTTACAATTTTATTATATGTATAGATATTCGCATACTATAGTACTGTGTTAAACCTTTCCAAGAGTTAGTTTTGGCTTACCCTTTGAGTTACGGAGGTCAGACGGTAGTCGCACTGTTTAAAAACCAGTAACCTCACCAAATCACCTACTTTAGGTAGGACCCGGCCTGCAAAGCAGCTCCGCCACTAGGAATCCACTCGGATAACGACTATATTAGTGTGTTTAAGACAATATTAGTGTACAAAAGTGGCGCCGCGGTACAAGTCTATCCACTAAACATGAGATTAATAAAATACCAACACGACACAAACGCCGTGCGCTCATTAAGCGAAAATACTAAATTATACGCCTCAACATTGTAATACTGGATCTATTTGAACGGAAACTAACCTCAAAAATCTAAGAGGCCTATTTTGACAGATGTCAATTAACTTTGACAGTTGTCATATTGATAATTCATCATAAATGTTTTTAACTTTTTAAAAAATATTTGTAACTATCTTCTGTAAAAATGAGTCTAAATCTTGACAAAATTAAAGGGAAAACATACACGTGTTTTATTGTAAAACTATTAAAGTTTTATAACCAAGTCATAGCTCATTTTTAATAGCAAAAGAATCTATTATATAATATTTCTTTGTATGTATATATTTTAAGTGAAAAATAACAGTATTTATTACGATAGACCTTTATAAGGTATAAGGTTAATAATGATTTTTCAAAATAATCGTTAACACAGTGCGACACAAAGAGACTACGACATCAATATCATTTTTTTTTTAATATTGTCTATGGGCAAGCAAACCTTATTACCATCCTAGTGTTATAAGCTATAAAAATATACGAAAAGGACAAAATTATACCTTTTTCACTAAGCTTAAGATACATAAATTTTTTATTGACATCAAACTATTTGTGCCACGGAAATAATCAAGGTTTTTTTCTTAAACATCCCTACACACAGTCTAATGAAGCTTACACATTTTTTTTTTACGTTATAACTATTAAATTTCTCATGCATATCACTTTTAATTTACACATTTTAGCTCGATAAATATTTACAGGATACAATTTTTTTAAATATAATAATCATTGTTTTCACCATATTAATAATCGGATAAAATAATGCACTATAAGACATTCATAAGCGCTCATTTTAAGACATTTTTTTAATAATTAATAGTTAACGCAATAAGAATCAAAATCTCCAGCACATAATATTTACCAATTATTTTGTACTCAATAAATGTATACATATATAGAAAATTGAAAGAAGCACTTCGTCTCAAAGGCTGGTGGTATACAAATTGAATTAGTACAAATCGAGTTCTGCGCTTACGACATAAAGCATATAATTGAATGTTCACATTATTCACCCAAAACTACGGACTCGCGACATCCATGATGCTTCCAAGTTTCAATTTGAACACTTGTTACTTGATTATCGACTCTATTGGTCTCACAAATAAGTTTTAAATTTCAATGCGCTAATAAAATGATTATTAATATTTTAAATTGACGTCATATACTTTACGAGACTTGGGTCTTGATGAGAAATGACGTTTAGTTTGTCACACACAAGAGTAGGTGCGATAGTTTTTAATTAGATTCCGTATATTTAAATGAAATAACGAAACCTTATAAAGGGGACCGAAGTTTTTTCTGTTTTATTATTTAGTTATAACGTATATTATACTTTTAAGATAATACATCATAGCTATTTTTAAACGGAAACTAAAATATTCGGCTCAATTTTTGACATCACCTAATTTTTTCATACAAATTTCAAAAACACAGTTTCAGAGCTACGCGAAAAATGTACGATCTACGATACTATATGACGTAATAGGCAAGGCAGGTGACGTAAAAATCCTGGTGTCAAAAATTTGTACACCATTTTTTTTTTAAACTTCTATGTGTACCATTAAATTAAAAAAAATAAAACCATAGCCAATATTAATACTTCAACTAAATTCATACAGCCAAATTTAAATTTATTTTCGCGCGCTCAAAAACACAATATACAATACAAACGCGACAATTACAGCAAAACTGTACACAGCGATTACCGAAAATATACATCTATATTATTAAAAAAATTACAATATCTATTCGAGTTACCATAGACAAAAAATTTATTGACAGACCATAGATTTTAATTTTGCTCTATGGTGTTACTTCTCGCCTGAGGACGAGCTAGACGCCCGCCCGCGGTTTTTCTTGCCTTTCTTCTCCTCACTGTCGGGTCTATCTTGTTTCTCAACTTCCTGTACCTTCTGCTGTTGCTGTGGTTGTGGTTGGGTTGGTGTGTTATTCTGGAACTAATTATTTAGATTTAATAAATATATAGGGGCAAATCACACAGATTGAATTAGCCTCCGAGTGAATTCGAGACTAGCATTATCGGATACTAACTCATCGATAATATATTATGCAAAAAATACACTCGTAGATAAGCATCCAATACCCAGATCAATTAGATAGAGGTTATTTTCGATCATAACCTGTCCGGGGATCGAACATTACATCATGGAGGTCGTCTTACTGAGGATTGCTTAATAATTCATCCAAACTTTACTCGAGAAAAAAAAGACCGCTTCGAGGGGGAGGCCCCCATGTTTTCTGCAAAATATCTCTCATAATACAGACACAGCGCGGTTACAGCTTTATTATTTAGATGATACCTTCTTCTTGTTCTTCTCCGCCTTCTTCCCCGGTCGCTCCTCATCATCCCGCTTCCTGCCCATGACGCCCAGCAGCTTGCTGACCATGCTGTTTTTCTTGGTGTCGCTCGCCGGCTCTAAGACTTCCGGTAGCTTGAGATCGAAATAAAAAAAAAAATAATAATAAATCTTTCTTTTAATTGGTTCCCACGAGTATCTAGAGAATGGAAGTCGACCACAGCAGAGCCCCGCATGCTGTGGCAAGGGTGAGTAAAACTGGAGGTGCCCCGGTATCCAGAGATCCTTTTTTTTTATGAAAGACTTGAGTGCGTTTGACCTCAATCTCACCTGATGGAAAGCGACGATGAAGTCCAAGGTGGAGCACGCAAACCCAAATAATACCTATTCACTCTTGCCTTAAAAATCGCATATTAATGACTGTGTACTCCCATAGCCACACATACCTCGGTATATGCTGTTCCACCTTAGCTTGGATTCACCTTTACCTTGTTAGCCGCGTAAGTTTCAATTGTATGTGTTTTCACGTGGCCAAATGTTCGGCACGGACGTAAGGTAGAAAATTTTCCAAATCAAACGGGAGGCAAACGAGCGGGTCACGAAATGTTACGTGATCACCGCCGCCCATAGACAACTGCAACAACCGCGGGGTTACAGAAGCATTGCCGGCCTTTCTTTTTCTTTACCTAATAACATTATTATTTAAAAACAATTATCAGATTTTTTTAGATCTACCTCAAACAATGGCGAACGTTTCTGATTTTTTAAGTGAACAGTTTATATAAAAATATTGAATAGATTTCCTGAAAAAATGGCTTTACTACGCAAAATTACCGTCTTTTCCATACCATTAATTATTCGATGCTGATTGCGTGTCAAAATGACATATGACGTCACACTTATTTTTTGTTTCATTTTCACTTGGACAGATTTTCAACATACAATCTTATCGCTCGCATAGAAATTAAAAAAAAAAAAACACACCTTCATAACATCCACCGAATCCTGTTTCCTCAGTACCGGCTCGTTCTTCTTGAACGACTCCTTCCTCGCTTCGTTCTTCTCTTGTTTCTTCTCCGCCTTTTCCATCTTCTCCTGCTTCCTCGCTTCCGCCTTCTCCTGTTTCTCCGTTTTCTTTACAGATCCGGCTCTTTCCATTACTTTCTCTGCTTTCTTTTCTTCTATATACAAGAGAAATAAATAATTTTAGGATAATATCTTAATTATTACACACATTATTCTGATAATAATAATGATGAAGAATATATACAACATACACATACATACATATGAACGTATGCTATGCAACTCGTGAACGGGTGCTGCCAGGGGGGACTGGTCTGCTCGATTCCCATTAATTTAATTTCTTATAGACATTTTTTATATTATTTTCACTCGATCACAATCATAACTTGTTCATTTTTTATTTTTATTCAATTTTGACTTGTTACCATCCATTACACAGATATTATAAAAAATTGATCATTAAGCCTTCCGGCATAATAGGGACCAAAACTGCTTGAGTTTCTTTCGGCATTTCTTCTCAGCAGTGGTCGTCCCGAAATGCTGGTAGTCTATAGCTTGAATGAGATTTAAATGTTTATTAATTGGTGACGTGAAAAAGTGCCTGTGAAGGTCTAATTTCTGAATAAATATTTTGATTTTAAAAAGTAATTTATGTAACGCATGTATGTA
>JADGIL010016744.1:0-10560 GCA_020352625.1 Cactoblastis cactorum
AGAATTGCTTAATAATAAAAGATATATTAATTGATTGTATAATCATTAAGCGTGAGATTTTTTTCGTCCCGAGCACCGCCGGGTTTTGCTGCTAGTTTTATCTAAACACAATAAACATACCTAGAAAACTTTTCAATTTTTACTTTATATACTACATTGAATGAAACGTAAGTCCAGATAAACAACTAACTACTATACATTTGTCTTCTGCATGTTTATTTTATCTCTAAAAAGATTTATATTCATCCTAATGTACGGTCACGGTCACGAAATGAAACCAAATTGCTTAGTTCGTGGTAAACAAGTCCCAGGTCCAACAAAACTATAGTCACATTTCATTTGAAGACACAGTAGGTAACTTCGGGGCTAAGACCCAACAAAAAGGAATTACAGCCGTTAGTAGGTACATCAGTAAGTAGGTACAGCCGTTATATTTCCGACGTCCCTCATGATTTCTCCTCATAACCCTAATATCATAATAATCATAAACTGTGTTGGTTTACCTAGAAAATAAATAAAATTAATCCCCATTTGACTATACAAAATTATTATCCGTGAAGCGATGAAAATACCGTGAACTGCTGGGAGCATAAGAAGTATGATTTTCTTCCCGCATGTAAAATACTTGGAAGTGAAAGAACTAATTGAAACTATTAGAAAAACTAATCATTTTAAGCCATTGAACGCTAATTATGAAAAAAATAATTACTACTAAGCGATTACATGCTAAATATGATGGACTAGATTTCTTTATTAAAGTTAAGTTAGTGCCTTTGACTTTAATCTCGTCTGACGGGAAGCCACGATTAAATCTAAGGTAGAGCGCGCAAACTCAAGTAATGCCGATTCATTCTTGCCTTGAAAATCCCTATAACATAATTTATACTATTTCCGATACAGATGGTTGGGGAGACGGTGAAGAAGAATCCACGGGTGGTGCTTTGCGAGAGCGAGAACTTCGCTCGCTGCACCGCACCGTGCCCGCGCTACGCCGCAGAGAACTTGACACTCGCGCTATCAAACATCACTTTTACCCTGAAGGAGGATGGGGGTAAGTAAATATATAATAAATAAAAATGCCTATAAAGGTATATGCACAAATCACACAAATAGAGTTAGTCCAAACTAATTTCGAAACTTGTATTATGAGGTACTAAGTCAAGGACACTATTTTCTATGTTAAATAAACATATACATAAACAGCCAAAACCCAGGCTGATCAAAAAACCGGAGATCGAAGAATTTAAAACCCCTGTACATATTTAACTAGATATTACCTGCGCCAATAAATCAACGAATCCTAAATTACCACCATGTTTGCGGTGACCAGTTCCCATCTAGTCGGTCATACGCCTGGTTCGCTGTCTTCTTCTTCTTCTTAGTCGTACACTCTTGACAGAGTGGTCGTGATTATGGATTTGGTTGTTCGCCCATGGCCGCTGCTCTTGCGATTTTTCGCTGTATAAAACGGTTTGTTCTTAGTTAATTTGTTGTCTGTTATTCTATATTTTCAGTTATTCTTTTGTTATTATTATCAATACAAAACTTAGGTCATTTTCATAATTATACTTACAAAAATACAATACAAATATGTTTTTATCCTTTAATTCCAAGAAAATAATTGATTGTAACCATATCAATTATTTTCTTGGCATTGATCATTCATGGTCTTTTAAATTGACGTTATCTTATTTAAAATGAGCCAGTGTACATATTTCTAAAGTAAACTTGGTAGTTATGAATTTTAAATGAAAATAAGGTGGCCGTTGGAAATTTTTATATCTTCTGATAGCAAATTTATAAGATAAACGTCAAGAACGGTGCAAATGAAGCCACAGGTTACACTTGTAGTCTTCCTTTTAAGTTCATTTAGACAATGAAGATAGCTTTTAATCAAAAACGATTCGCCTTTGCCAATACATAAGTATTCCAAGTAACAGTGCATATTTACTATGTATATGTGTAAGTACATATTTTAGATTTACGGCTTTAACTCGCAAGATTTGTGGCGTCCCTGGCTAGTGAATTTTAATATTGAAAATGTAGGGGGCCATATAAATTTATCTGGCGTGGTGCTACGGACGCCCCGTTGATAAGCAAAATAAAAGCAGGGAGGCAGGATGTCATGTTAACGTCCGACATAATCTAACAGTTACATGGATAATCATATTATATGGCAGTTTATCTGTTTGTCTCGTATATCACATGCATGAGTGTCTTATCTGTCTGAATTTTCAGCAGTATAATGTATGATTGTTTGTGATTTTGCAATTTGCCTTTTTGGTAATTTACCTGCTAATAAATAGTAACCATCATATCAATTACTGAACCTAATCGATAAAAGATAGTACAGTCAAACTCATAATTAAGTATGCAGGATTATACTGTAACCTTTTTCCCCAAAATACGCACGACACGCAATTTGTTATATGTTGAGAGAATTTGTGGGGGCAATACTTTTTATTTTTTATGAGAGAGGGAGGCAAACGAGCAGCCGGGTTACGTGATGTTAAGTGATCACCACCGCCCATAGACACCTGCAGACCCGGAGGGACACAGAAACGTTGCTGGCCTTTAAGGGATTTATACGCTCTTTTTTTAAGTTTCCGATGTCGTATTGGTCCGGAAATACCGCTGCAGGCAGTTAAATTACTACGATTGAAATTTTCTTTATAGTATTTATATAAGGAACTCAGAATTACCTAAAGTTTTCAGGTAATTCTGAGTCTCTGTATACTTAATTATGTGATTGACTATATAATAAACAATCTAATTTATACCCGAGTTGAGCCACCCAAAGCTTAATTTCAAAGGTAAAGGTATTCAGCCTAATTTCCTATTCACATACATAAAATGGGATAACATGGATTAGGATTAATTCAAGAATGAATACGACAGCAGATAAATGATTTGACAACACGGCGAGAATGTTAATGCCATATTTCCCCAGATACACCGAGAATGTTATATAAGACAATAAGACGAAACTAAAGCTACGTGATTTCAGGAACTTGAAAATTAACCTAAATTTTTGAAGACGTGTACTTATTGTACACAATTAATATTCTGAATTGAAATACGTTTTGCTTCTTATGATATCCAACGAACATTATTGATTCAAAAATTATATTATATTATTTAGTATGTATTTCTTGACTGTAAGGTTTGCTGTGTCGCGTTCTATAGTTCTATTCAACAACGCTGTAATTTAATGCGCATGTTAATTTATTTAAACTATGTATACTCGTATTAAGTTAACTGATTCTCGATCAATCCACGGTTATTTATCATATCCCATGAAATGAACGTTTAAATTGTATTATGGAAATGTTCGTAATATGATTTATTCGCAAATCGTTTTCATTAATGCGCTAAAAACATACTAAAGCGTTAATACTTGTATTATAATGCAAAATTGTTTCAGGAACATACTAGTCTCAGGAACTAATTACTAGTCTGATTTGAAAAAGTATTTTAGTGTTAGAGAAAAGAAATAAAATAAAATCAACTTTATTTACCAACACAACTATTCAAAATACACGTAATTCGACATAAAGGGTTATTTTTTTATTATAAAAATATTACATTGATTTTATTGCTCAGCCCATTATCTACCAGATGCTCACCCCCGAACTAGATGAAAATCTGTATCTCTGATGATGAGCAGCCGATATGATCTATGGAGCAGGTGATTTTTCAAAGTGAGGGACAAATATACTCATGGTTATGTTGAGATTATGTTCTTGATAGCGTTGACACTATATTGACGTTAGAAGTCAGTCCGTTTACCGAAAACTATTTTTATCTCGTAATTCCCACGGGCACGGGGCAGTGCGGGTAAAATCGCAAGGCGGTCACGAGTACAACTAATAAAAATGTATACGTATACACAATAAATTCCCATCGATTGGGGAATTTAGAGATGTGATACCACGCGCCGATCTCATCTCCCGAGCAGTAAACGAATTTATATCTCATATCTCCACAGCTATTATTAACCCCACGCATTTTACGTGATACACCGGCGATTAAACTCGTATTTTATATCTTTCCTATATAAGTATATATCTATAAATATATATATAATTTTAATGATTCAGGATGCATACAGTATAATATATAATCGGCCTATAAAATACCCCAGCCCTCCGCATTTGGGGAGGGCGGGAAAAATATCACCGAATTAATAAAAATTCTGATTTAATCTCAAATCCGATTAGATTATTTATATTTAAAAAGAATCTCACATAAGTACATAAAATTCAACGACAGACTTATATGTATGTACATAAACACTATATTAAGCTCCATTTTGGGGACCTCACCTCACATTTTGTTTTATGTCAGAGGGAAGTAAACTAGCAGGCGGGTCACGCGATGTCAAGTGATCACCGCCGCCCATAGAAAACTGGACCACCCGCGGGGTTACAAAAGCGTTGCCGGCCTATAAAAAATCCCCGTAAAAGTTGATCCTCCGACTCTCCCACTCACCGAACAGAGTATGGCGGCTGAACAGCCGCCAATCAGGCGTCGATCTTCTGTGGGAGTGTGGTACTTCCCGGCCCACGGTCGAGCCAGTCCATCCATGCTGCAGGCTAAAAAAGCAAGCAGCAGGCTCCATACCACTATGAAATACACATTATCTTAACCACTACTGGGCATGTTATTTTTTCCACATAGTCGATTGGAAACATCTTACATTGTACTTTGAAGTAGTCATGAAATTATTGAAAGGAACCGAAGTACGAATCATTGCTTCTTTGACAGATGGATCGTGTGCGGCGCGGCATTCCTAGCGCACCTACTGTCCACCGGACTACAGCTGGCGTACGGCGCTCTCCACGTGTACGCGCTTCGCCACCTGGGTCCGAAGGCAGACCATGCTGGTAATCCCCTGCTATTCTTCTGACACTCTTGGTGCGCCTGCTGTCCACCGGACTGAAAACATGATAATAAATAAACCTCTGTTATTTTTTTAGGACACATTATGTCTACTGAACATTGGAATTTATTCCATTCTGTAAAAGATGCTACATCTACGCATTAATGCAGAGAAATTCACTTCTATTCGTCGATTATTTGTATTTATTTTAAATGGTTTAGTCATCGTCAAATTGCCAGAAGAATTAATGAACATAATCTAAAGCAATTGCTTAAATTTATTCAAAATTTAAACGTAAAATAAAGCAATTTCGAGCAGTACTGTCGCCCGCAAAGAAATATTCATTTAATCGCTTTCCGATTCGGAGTTTTCCACGAAGCTATAAATAAAGTGGACGAGGAAACAGCAATAGCTGCTGTGTCTCGACTCCAAACGAAAAGCGACGTCAAAATAAAATTACTATATACAATCTGACATTTGAATAAAACTGAATCATACTTAGTTATAAACATGACACTAATCTCTAGAATAGTATATGACTACAAATAAAATAAAAAAAAAGTCGACGATATAAAGTCCTTGGATTATCTACGTTATCGCACGTAATAATTTTCACGCAAGACACAGCCCTTATAATTTCGATTGTTATTAATGATCATGACGCGTTAAAAGCCCCATAAAGTACAAATTTTAAAAAATTCAAGCTTTAATAAAAATTAAAAATGTGTTTTAAATATATTTCAACATTCTGTAGCCTTTATATTTTAAGAAAAGATTGAAGAAACCCATTTGAAACGTAGCAAAGGCCGACTGGGAGCTGAGAGACTGCAAAGTAATCTATCAACGGGAACCCTCCGGAAATATTAAACAAATGAGCGATGAACATAACTTTTTCTACAATACTTACGTACCAGAAATTTACTCAAAGATTTCACCTGAAATTTGTCGTTTCAACCGCCCCACATTTTATATTACGTAATTTGTCAGGATCGCGGGAAAAGCGAATTAATCATTTTTAACAAAAACAATAAATACCATTTGAGTGGAAACCGCCACGCCGTGTTTTGACAAGTAAAATTTAAGATTGGATATTAAGTAAATGAAGTTCTGTAGTCACAGGCATTTGCGGATCGCTCTGATTTATAGAATTAATTTTCGGAGGTTCGCGCTGGCCTGGAATATTAACAGGCCGAAGTAATTCTGTTATGAGTGAGGTCTTTGTTGTCAGCATTGAGGGCGGAGCGCCCGAACATAACTCTCTGGTGACTGTTTAGAGGCGAGCCAAAATATTCTAATTCAGCTAGACTAATAGTTTCCAAAGTTTTAGGAGCTCCACTAACAAAAACAACTCTGAGCAAGAACCATCCCATGTTTAGTCATGATAAGCTATGTATATTTTGTTGAAATTATTGTGTGCCAACTTATATAACAAAGAAAATCACAAAATAAAAAGCGAATGAATTTACAGTTTCGCTTCCTTCTCAATAACAATTCAGTTGAATGACACTAGAGTTTACTTTTTTCTGTCTCATTTTCCAGAATGATACTCCAAACCTTTTGTTTCCACAACAAACATTTACATCACTTTATATTAATTGTGAAACTCTACAAAAATTTTCTCCTAATAAGTGCAAAGCAAACTTAATTTCGTTAAGCTTGTTGATTATTTTTCTTTTTAGAGATCAAAAAGGAATTTCATTAAAACTTCATTAGAAGTTTCGTAAATTCCAAAAATTACAACCACAACAAAATCTGCGGGCGTTTTATTGATTGAAAATAAAGTTTCATAATTATTGAGTTCGAAAGTAGTGAAAATGGTCGAATAACCATGTTCGTTATTGTTTTTAATCATACAAGTATTAATTATACGTTTGGCTGTACAGTGATCTAGGATCAAATTGATCAAAGTCAAGTTATACATTGCATGCTATAATCACATTGTCTCCAGTTATATACTTAACACCTGCATAATTTGCTTATGCTGTTTAGAATATAGAGCCCATAAGCTGTACCGAGTGGACTCTATCTATGCTGTCACAACATCGGGAATACAACAATAAGGCAACATTTTCAGCAAATTGCGACAACTGCACTTAAGCTTAATTGTACTCACCATAATCAGCTTTCGCTTGAGTTTAACTTAAATAAGTTAGTGATGTTGTAGTGTTACCGCCATTCCAAAACGGTAATTTGGTTTGTCAGATTGTTACAATGATCGCTTAGACAGATATCAACTGTCTATTTTTGTTTTTTTTTTCTCTAAGCTACTTTCTACTTTATGTTTCTAAATAATTTTTTCATATCAGAAATTCTTTGTGTTTTGAGTGTGAGTAAAATTTTTGAAATTTTATAATATTGTTTTTCTGATTCTTCGGTAAGAATAAGGTTTAGACATTGTACGTAAAACTATAATCATTTGCCAAGAACGAGTGGCTATTACCACTAACCCGGTGAAAACGGGAATTCCTTAGAATTTCTATAGGACAATATGTATAATACATGCTCCCACGGGCGGTAATAGTCTTAAGTGAAACTCGGGAACGACTACACTAACCCAAATTGCTGTCTGAATTCAGACAGTCATAGACAGACCGTGTATTTGTTATCTCTTGTTTTACTAATTGATATTATGGCTATTTTTACTATGAGTTCTGTGTACAGTAGTACATCTCCAGTTTAGGTTAAAAGTCAGGTTGAGAAAATTGGGGAGATACGAAATTTTTAAAAACTCTTTCATATTTTCTGGTAGTAGAAATTACAATTCTGATTATCAAAAAAACATATATCACATTCTTAAGTGTATCAATAAATTAAAAAAATATGAAATCTAATTAATTAAAACAATAGCAATATTAGTACTAATAAAAATGCCATTATTTCAGAAGTAATTTCCAATAAATATTTAAATCAGCTTACTTGGGTTTTAGTTTAAAACAGTGTGTGCTGCTGCTACTACATAAAAAAATTGGAAGTATAAAAACTTACTTCAATATTTATTAAAACAGTGAAAGAAATACATAAAATTAAGGCAATAATAGAAGTTACCGTAATATTTTATTATTATTAGTCTAAAGATTCAACAGCTTTCCCTAAACCAAAACTTATAATTAAATATGCATTAATGAAATCAGGCTTATTGAATTACATATATGTACATATAAGGAAACACATACATATGTGTTCCAGTTCCGAATAAAATCAATAAAATATCGTCCTTCCGGTTATTGTAAAGCTACAAACTACCTATCTGAATTTAAAACTGTATCTTCTTATACAGTATGGGCGGGTGCGATCTGCGTGGGAGTGTCGCGTGCTGCGGGCGCGCTGGTGGCCGGTCGCAAGAAATCTCCACGCCTGGCCGCATTGGTCGGTGGACTGCTCCTACCCCTCGCTTGCCTCTTCACCTCCTTTGCCACGCAGCTGCACCAGACTATGCTTAGCTATGGTATGTAGTACACCTTGGTACGAAATGTCTTGGTTTTAGTGAACTTAGCGTTTAGAGTAGATAAAGAAAACCTTTTGAATGGCAAATAGAAAGCTGAATGGGACGAATGTGGCCCACTTTATACAAAAAAAATAAATCATATCGTTGGGGTGTAACTTAGTTTTATTTAAATGTATGTACATATGTCTAGACGCATAAGTATTTTATATCTTGTATATGACTTTTACAAATTAATTATTAATAATAATTTATGTTAATAATATTGTTGTACAAAATTTTCAATTTTAAAACTATGTTATACATTCGATTTGGCTAAATCTCAAGAGATTATAATTATATTTTCTAATTCATAAATTTCCTATAAATATTTAAATTTCTTATCACCCAAATCAGTTTGATTTACAACATCACAGTTATTAGGTTCATTTTATTTATTTTTTCTATTTTTATTTTGATAACAATCGCCTGAAACATTCTTAAGAGTGGTAAAACTTTTTAATGCTTGCCAGCGTTAATAATTATACGAATACGAATAAACAGATTCGAGAAAATAGATACGAGTATATAGTCACATACAAAAATACAAATAAACGAAATATCCTTAAAAAAAGATTTACTTATCTACATAGTGAAAAAAAAAAAATGTGATGAAATCTGGGACGTATTCTGAGTGTATATGTTATGCTGGCTACACGGCGGCGAGAAATTGAATAACTCATTTAGTATTCGTAGTTTCGCACTGAGAACTACCTTGAATATACGATGACGCCGCATACACTGTAGGAAACTAAGTAACTCATACCCGCTACTTAAAACGCACGTAAACTACTATCATATTTTATTTTAAGTATGATACCTAAGGTATTGAATACCATACCAAAGAGACACAGTTATTCAATTAAACTAATTCCTTCTAGTACTTTCTACGAACATACAGAAAAAATGTCTCCTAAAAAATCTTTATGGCTTCTATCAGCTCTATAAAATATCCTCATGATTTTTACTATTTTTTAATATCTTCTATGTAGAGACATAGCCAAATTACAGTTATATATGTATTGATGTTATCCTATATATGTATAAATTGTGATACTAATGAATTACAATACAAACCTTTGAAAAATAAAGAGTTAATTTAAAAAAATTAATAAATGTACATTATTATATAAGTTGTTACAATGTTTGTTATTATTACAAAACTCATTACTGGGAAGTTTCCAAAACTCCCCAATAAATGAGTTTCCAGCAAGTGGTTTATTCGTAAAGTTCAAACATTTACACTCTGAACAACATTAGGTAAACGATTATTTCTGTCGATTGTGTACCTATTCAACCGCATACAATTTTTTCTACATGGACGGGTATCAATACTTCGTTGATAATAAAATTGATGGTCAGATGAAAATACAATACGTTTTTTTAATCTAAAGCATCATCGTCTATCACACATTTCTCATTCAATAGAACATTATTAATAATATTAATACCACTTTTTACCAGACTTTTGAACAAATCAGTCTTTGATAATCTCTAACTTTTAAATTTAATGACATATGAATAATTCATTTAGGTAGTAATATTTATCTTCAATACTAAAACCAAAAATACGAATATTTTATTCAGACAAAAGTATATAAGGTATGGTCAACAACTCGCGCTAAAATTGTTTTCTTGCTAGACACGGAACATCAATATGGTCATAAAGCCATCTCACAAGAAAAAATAAGTCACAGTAATTATTATACGATTTATTATTTATTTCCATCCGTTTTGAACTGCACTCCCTAATTGTGTTGTCAAGTGTCGCTCGGCGATCTCTTGTGACAAAAACGCCATGTTCCCCAGGAGTCGTCCTCGGTATTGGCTGTGGGTTAGTCCGGGAGGCAGCTGGGCTGGTACTGGGCGCATACTTCAGAAGACGGAGACAGTTCGTGGAGCTGGTCGCGCACGCGGGGGGAGGGGTGGGGATTGCACTCTTCAGTGTCGCTTATAAAGAAGCTGTGGGGTATGTTTTTTTTGTACAAGTTGATATGAATAGCAGTATATTTATCTATCTGTATGTTCTCGAAAAAATAAGACTAAATACGTAATTTGGTCTATTGAGGCAATATTATTCAAAATGAATAGTTTATATTATTCAGTAGAAAGTTTTGTAGTTTAAATTTCGCCATCGGACGACGCGGCGTGGGCAGGGTCTTCATCCTTTTGTTGTTGATATCCCATCCCATCGTAC
>JADGIL010016749.1:0-11580 GCA_020352625.1 Cactoblastis cactorum
AGGTTTTACACACTCATTGCCAACAATGGATGATGATAACACCATTGTCTCCTAAAACCAAGTATTTTTATTATGATTAAACCCTATTTTGCATCCAGGTGGCATGGCTACGCGTAGACACGCAGACGATCCTCACGATCGCAGGCCACGTGATCACGAAGAATCACCGGATCAGCGTGAGCCACGGCGACGGCGCGTGGACGCTGGGACTGAAGGAGATCGGGCCGGCGGACGGCGGCCGCTACATGTGCCAGGTCAACACAGAGCCCATGATGAGTCAGACCCACGTGCTGCAGGTTGTCGGTCAGCAGACGTTTGTATTATCAACCTTTTAGCATTTTGCCTACCTAATTAAGTAATTTTTACTGAAATTATTCTTCACGTTCCCTGCTACACGAAATTAGAGACAATCAATTCGTTTTTGTTCAGTCGTTTTATCATGCTACATGGTAATTAATTTGTGTTAATAACAACCTTCTCTCTCTACCTTAAACAATATTAAACAAACAAATAAAATATAGAAAAAGGAAAATTACGGATACAAGACTAAAAATCTAAATCTGTTTTTTTTAACGAAAATGGAGGCAAACGAGCGGGCCGGTCACGCGATTTTAAGTGATCACCGCCGCCCATAGACAACTGCAACACCCGCGGGGCTACAGAAGCATTGCCATTGAAGTTCGGCCTCCGGCTCTCGGGCTCACCGGACTGAGCATGGCGGCTGATATCCGCCATTCAGGCGTGTGTCTTCTGTGGGAGGGTACTGCCCCGAACGAGCCAGCTCATTCATGCTGCAGGCTAAAAAACATGCAGCAGGCTCATACCACTACGAAAATCTCTCCACAAAAACCTGTTAATATGAACAAAGGGCCAAATCAAAAGTAATATGAAATGCTTGAAAACATTGCATAATCTGTACTGCAGTCGAAATATTTACCAAAATTCCCAAATAGCACGCTATTACCACTTATGACTAAATTTCCTCCCCCGTCGGTGCCGTGGTATCCGCTAAAATCGCCATTACAGGATTCCGCATTACTGCGCGGTTTACCCGGAATTCGCGTGCATTTGTTCCGAGTGCAATGTGGGGAGGTATAATGTAGCGGGCGAAGTTAGAAGATGTAGTTACATTTTGAAGTATGTTTGTGTTAGAGGAATGCAAATACTTAGAGAAATTGCAGAGAGAATTCGCAACATTACAATTTAAGAGTGGTATATTTCGCAACATGTGAATAAACGACTTTATTGACGAATAGATGACGTAACAAAGGTAAAACGAGTTGAAAAGAATATGTCAATTCTACTTAGGAATCTAAGCAGGTTTCTTAGTAATAGTGCAGTTTTAAACAGATACCATATTTGTTATTACAGTGTATTTCCATAAACAGTACATTTTTGTGATATAATTTGTATTCATCGGGATTAAAATAATAAATTTAAAAGCATATGGCCAAACCATCACAAGGCTCTAACCATCACAAGGGACGATGTGATATGTATCTAGAAATTTGAAAACAATACATTAATTTGATGATAAAAGAATTTAATGAGTGTTAAAGAAAATTCCATGCTTTTTTTTCTAATTAGAATTTAGACTGTTTGAAAATAAATAAAACGTTTATACAGGTTAAAAACCGCTACTTGTTTAAACTGTAATTATAAGATTTCCTATAGATCGATATTTATATATATTAAAATATATATACATATAATCGATATTTATATGTTGAGCTTTTACATCGCTTAAACAAAACCAACCAAATCAAAATAATTGGCTAGAAAAGAAAATTTAAAATACAATGTTATTCAACAGTGCCTCCGGACATCGACGACGAAACTAGTAGCAGCGAGATCATAACCAAAGAGGGAGAGAACGCCGCGCTGAGGTGCGCTGCCTCCGGCGTGCCTCCCCCCAACATACTCTGGAGGAGGGAGGACTCCAGGCATTTCAAGATTGACAACGAAACTTTAGGTAAGTGCTCATATTAAAATAATTTCTAATGTAAATTATTTAGAGAATTTATTTTCTCTAGCACATCGTTAAGTAGGGGTAGGTATTCGGTTTAATATCGTTGTACCTACGTGAAATTAAAAAAAATATCCATATAATAAATCTATCTTCATCCCAATGGCCAAATCATTCGATAGTCAAAATATGTAGCGGCATCCATTTCCTGATAGATCTTAATTCTAGTTGTGTTTTGTGTGTAATAGAAAAGAATTACCTACCTACGTTGCTCGAAATAATTTAATTACAGGAGTTGGTCTCGTTGCAAACTCAGTTCTCCAAATTCACTATTAGACATTCACATGATTTTTTTGCCCGGCCAGTTTTAAGGCAATTTGGAAAAAAGAGTACAAAAGAAGCAAAAAATGCGTCATTCACGGTCTGTCATAAGTTTTTACATTTGACATTGACATTTGACAATATCATGGAATAAGTTTTTTTAATCTTTTATCCAAAATGGCGTAGCCATCATTGGTCATTATAACTTTAACCTACCTGCGTCGACATGAAATAAAAAGAAGGTATGATGTCGTAATGTGTTTTATTATATCCTCTGAAAGTATTCATATAATGTTAACATGCAGTATAATTTTATCACATCTTCTATATTGAACTATAGGAAGGTGTCCAGCTACATCGAATTGCTTTTAATCCTATGTTGAGTTATTGGTCGTTTTATATTTTTTGGTTATCTAATCATATTAATTTAAGATAAGATAAGATAAATTTATTTCACAAAAAAGTACACGGTAAACTTATTAAGTAACATAGAAGTATGCACTTAAACAAAATGGCTTAAGGGAACACTTATATTTCTTAATTATAATATCCAAAACAATAGCATACATACGTCCCGGGCCTTCAATCCTATTGGAGCTCGTGATACAAACTTCTAGGTACTTAATTTATATTACTTACTTATTAAAATTAAATGACGGTATATAGAACAAAAATCTCTTTACCTTCCGTGCTAGTCAAAGACTGTGTTACGGCAAGGTAAGAATCTCGTCTTGATAAACCAAAATGCGGGTAGTAAACTTAATAGCTAAATTGCGACATTTGCAGTATACGCAAGATAAGCAGATGAAATAATTACAAACACAACTGATGAATGCAAGATAACGAAACTACTTTTAAATATTTATATATTATATAAAAGTAGAAAATATATAAATCGAAAATATATAAGAAGATTTTCCCAAATATTTGTTTAATTCTCTATTGCAAGATATTGCCAAGCAAACTGTGATCCTCTAATTTGATGAAATAATATTGTTCTAGTGACGTAAGTAGATAGCACCATATGAACAGAAGAAAGGAATATTTTATAACCCAACTATGTCACTTGCAGCCGAGCGTTGTAAAATGTTTTTAGCTTTATTTTAGTTCTCTTCTAGTTTTACATGGCATGATTATTTATCTTTGCAGAGAAAACAATGTTCGTATAAATATGCAGTTGTGTCATGTTTCACCTGTTTGTTTCCAGTTATTTAAATTTTAGGTTGTTCAAATTGGCGTCCTTTTTTGTTCGTAAATTTATATTTGAATAATAAAATTTATTTTGGTTTAACTTACACAACATTTATGTATATTCTATTACTTATATTATTCAGAAATTAGACCCTCAAAGGTTTTTTAGTATGTGTATTTAATAAAATTCAAATAAATAAAAGCAGATTATTAAAATCTAATATGAACTCTATCCCAGTCGTGCCGCATTTTCTGCAGTGTTAATAAACAGCATTAAAGCCACGACTAAAACTCAAAAACTAAATTAAACTTCACAAAGCTGGTGAACGAAAACGGAACATTTCAGATTATACTTTAAAGGTTTAATTTATTTTGTCATCCAGCAAACGTTAGTGCTAGCAAAGTGTGGCTACACGCAAAACCAAAAAAGTTTTTGAGGTGAAATGAAGCTATTCTGCCTGGGCTACCATTGATTAAAAGTTTTGTGACTAACTAGTGATATACTATATGTAGATTTGCAACGTTGTTTAGTTTTGATTTTATAAATATAAGGCCACGCCTAGTTTGGCCGCGACATTGTTGCTTGTATGATGTACACGTACAAAGACGAACAATCCCAACCTTAAAAGTGCTCGTACGTGTTTTAGCGAGCGAAATTTGTACAAATACGGAGCCAAAGTGAGCGCGACTTAAAAGTTAAATTGATTCTCTTATAATTATTTCTTAATTTTACGCGAATATTAGACATTAAAATGAAACAAATTTATTATGATTCTCTTATATTATACATGCATTTAAATATAGGTTATAGAAATTTAAATACTGTCTCTTTGCTAATATTACCTTTTTGGCTGTAAATTGTTATTCATTTCGAGGTATTTTCGACACAATAATGAGTGACATATTTATCAACTAATTTTTTATGAGCACATACTTAAAAACAATTAACATAGCATTTGTAAATACAATTTTTATTACTTAACTTACGACAGGAAATGGACACAAGATAAAATAATGTGCATGCCAAAATCTCCGTCCTATAAGTAATATCTTATTTTCAACGAGCGTGTCCTATAATAATGCCGCGTAATACCGTTCAGTCTCTCATCATTTAAAATCCTGTCCACAAAAAGCGTAATCGCGTCTAATGAGATTTAAAGGATATCCGATACGGGCGGCCGGCGAGCCTTCCTCTCGCCTTTTGCGGCTATTTAACGACTCAGATTTACCTCCGTGTAATGATATATTGTGATTTAGTGGATGTATGGATTTGTGGGTTAAGATTGTTTTTATGTAGGCAAACAAGCAGGCGGGTCTCGTAATGTTAAGTGATCACCACCGCCCATAGATAACTGCAATACCCGCGTCTTATTCAGGCGTCGGTCTTCTGAGGGTGTGTGGTACAGCCCCGGAAGAGCCGGCGCATTCATGCTGCAGGCTAAAAAAGCATGCAGCAGGCTCATAACACTACTAATTTAATTAAAAATGTTTTTGTTATCTTTTATAGCTGTCACGTTTTTCGACATGAAACTACGCTTTGATTTTTGAATAGCTCATGCTCACGACGTCGTCTGTGCGTTGCTATTATTGTCAATATTTCGGGTTCTAAATGGTGCATCGAGATGAAACTAACGCTATATTTTAAGTTAAACCTTTTGTAATATAACTATGGAAGCCACTGCATAATCTACTCAGTAGTTTTTGCGTGATACGCATACAAACATACAGACAGATAAAAATTATAAAAATGATTGTTCCGGCTTCTATAGGTCCTAAAAAGACCCCCCTCCTTAATATCTCCCATGACATAGCTCGTTTATAATTTCTTTTTGTGTATAGATAAAAACTGGCGTATTGGGTATATAGATTTACGGAGTACATTTTTAAAAGGTATATATTTAGATGTAGTTATTGTCAAATAAATAAAAAAAAAGAATATTGTAAGCTCTTAATAATAAGAGCTTACAATATTCTTTTTTTATGACAGAGGGAGGCAAACGAGCAGGCGGGTCACGTCATGTTAAATAATCACCGCCACCCATAGACAACTGCAACACCCGGGAGGTCACAGGAGCGTTGCCGGTCTTTAAGGAATTTATACGCTCTTTTCTTGAAGGCAATGATCTATAGTATCTTGAACTCTATAACAATAAAATCTAAGCTAAATATTATATTTGTTAAGTGCTTGCTGAATCCAAGATATTTTCTTTTTACCAACAACACTTTCACTGAGTGGTTATTGAAGTGGTTTGCTATTGTTTTCTTATACAATTACTTATACACAATATCAGATAATCTGATAAACATCATTACAAGAAAAACTATGACAAATTCTGAGTACAGACTATTTTGGTGACTTATGTGATGAGATGATGTCATTTTAGAGTATTTGTATTGTGGTATGGAGCCACTATTTTGTGGTGGTATGGAGCCACTACTTGTAGTGGTGTAGAGCCTGCTGCTTGATTTGTTAGCCTGCAGCTCCCACAGAAGACCGATGCCTGAATGGCGACTATCAGTTGCCATGCTCTGTCTGGTGAGTCGGAGAGCCGGAGGCCCAACTTACCACTTCCAACTCTCCAAATGGGGAGGGCGGAGGTGTTTTATAGACCGGTAATGTTTCTGTAACCCCGCGGGTGTTGCAGTTGTCTATGAGCGGCGGTGATCACTTAACATCTCGTGACTCGTCTGCTCGTTTGCCTCCCTCTGACATAAAAAAAAAAAAAATAACCTTATCTGAATCTTATAATAAGTATAAAGACATGATTTTGTATCTGTATTGAAAAGATTTTATTTACATACATACATATGATCACGTCTTTTCCCAAGTTTTTATTTAGTTTGTACTTTAACTTTATTTTGCTTTGTAGTACTAATAGATACCCGCTTGCCGTTTCAATCTTTTATATTTCTACGCCCGACAGAGTTCATATATTGTACTTACTTATAATTACAATGCAGTGACAATATCCATAACTGATGTAAATGTACAATGTGTGATGCAATAAATGAATTGAAATTGATAACGTCACATTAAGCATGCAGAACTACCAGCAATTTTTTAATAACGATTGATTTTGCGCTTTTCTTTTTATGTCAGAGGGAGGCAAACGAGCAGGCGGGTCACGAGATGTTAAGTGATCACCGCCACCCATAGACAACTGCAACACCCGCGGGGTTACAGAAGCATTGCCGGTCTATAAAAAGCCTCCGCCCTCCCCATTTGGGTTGGGCCACCGGCTCTCCCACTTACCGGACGGAGCAGGGCGGCTGATAACCGCTACTCAGGCGTCGGTCTTCTGTGGAAGTGTTGGACTTCCCCGGACGAGCCGGCCCATTCGTGCTACAGGCTAAATATAAGCCTGTAGCTGGCTCCACACCACTACAAGTAGTGGCACCATACCACTACTAGTAGTGGCTCCATACCACTATGAAAATTGACTTTAAACTTAATATTTCACAACGATATAACGGTCTCTAACACACCAAATGTCCATAAAATAATCCAGAAAATAAAAAGCCAATCCACATTTCACATGCGACGACAGTTGGTAAGCGCAAAGCAAATAGCAGCTTACATTCAATTCGAGGCTCGCGGCAGGAAAGTTCTGCTTTGTTGCCTGTCCCTGCACTCTGCCTGGATTTCGCCGCCCCATTTCCTGGTTTATGACAAAATCCTCCGGGAGATAAAACAAATTAAACTGAATTTCGAGTGCTATTTGGAATATCTCGTTTGCTTGGTCACTAGTTGTGACTTTGAGTTGAGACGAGTTAATTAAATGAATTTGAAAATTTTGTGAGTCATTTTAAAAATCGATGCCCGAAACTTTCAAGAGTGTCAGAAAAGTTGGAAAACTCTTTTTTTAATTCTGAAGCTTTCATTTAGATTGGATCAAGTAAAAAATAAACAATCACCACCAAGTTAAATACTACTATATTAAGTAGTTTGAAGCTACTTGATACATATCTCCATCCAAAAAAATATTACTTTGATTTATATGTGGCATATTTTTTATTTTGTTTTTATTTTATTTTTTATGTAAGAGGGAGGCAAACGAGCAGGCGGGTCACGTGATGTTAAGTGATCACCGCCGCCCATAGACAACTGTAACACCCGCGGGGTCACAGAAGCGTTGCCGGCCTTTAAAAGCCCCCGTTGTTGGGATTCCTGCCCTCCCACTCACCGGAAGGAGCAAGGCGGCTAATAGGCGCCATTCAAGCGTCGGTCTTCTGTGGGAGTCTTACTTACATTAAGGAATTTTGTTGTCTTAAATTATTTATTTGTGTAATAAATCTTTAATGATAAAATATTGTTTTAGTTTCAAAATGGACGGGCTCATGGCTGAATCTGACCGGTGTGGAGCGAGCGGCGTCGGGTGCCTACCTCTGTATAGCTACTAATGGGGTCCCTCCGTCTGTCAGCAAGAGAATCATCATTAACGTTATGTGTAAGTATACTATTGACGCTGGGGTGGTCGAGTGGTTACCGAGGCCGACTGTAGATAGAAACGACGTTGATACGACGACGTTGACGTTGGTTTTATTTCTTTTCCAATGTCTTGAGTTTGTAGATTATTTGGAATTAAAATATTCCTAATAATCTCTAAACTCAAGACTGGTTTATTTTATAAAGAAAAACTGACGGATGAGGAAAATATCATGAACAAAAACACACTGGTCGCCTCATGTTTATCCGTATACAATTAGGCTTTTTCCTACTCTGTGGCAATGTCGTAAAAGCGATGCCTTCAAGCGAATTTAAAAATTTCAATACTATTTATAAATAAATGGCTTAAAAGCCGGCAACGCTTCTGTGACTCTTGGGTGTTGCAGGTGTCTATGTTCGGCGGTGATCACTTAACATTACGTGAACCGCCTGCTCGTTTGCCTCGTTCTTTCATAAAAGGAAAATGCATAATGAAACATTTGCTTATGACAGGTACCTAGATCAAATTTAAGTTACAAGACTATCTCGTTAAAAATGTTTACAAAACGAGTTTGATGTGAGCATAGAAATTCGATCGTCATTAGATGTACCTCAAAGGTAATCGCTATATATTTTTTAATCGTACACTCTGAAATATTTAAAGCGTTGAATAACAAAAATAACATCGGTTTTGCATTTATTATTTACTATCTAATGCCCGCGACTTCGTCCGACCAATGGATACTATAATATCTTGTCAGCTCCTTGCTCAATTACAAAAAATTATATCCCTCAGGAACCGTAAATTTTTCCGGGATAAAAAGTATCCTACCTTTTAATCTAGGTCATAGTCCATCGCTGTGCTAAATTTCATCCAGATCTGCTTGGTAGTTTTTGTGTGATGCGCATACAAACAGACAAAAATTATAAAAATAATAGTTTTTTCTCAAAGATCTCCCATGTACAGACATAGCTCAGTTACAATTTTATTATATGTATTATTAGTTTTAATGACTCCGATTCGTATTCATGTCGAAAATGAGAAAAGCAATATTCACGAAAACTAAGCCGTGCTCGCAACGCTTTTTTTAATATAAAGTAATTTTGTTTTAGCCGATCATCTGAAAATAATATGTGCACATTGTCGGGACAGATAACTGTACCTATATAAAAGAAATACTTCCTTATAACTAAAATATATATGCGGAATTTTATTTATATAGGAAAAATACTAATTTTTGATTAAAAATACTTCCAGAAGTTTCATAAAATCGCACAAAGAAGTTATAATTTCATCTTCTTTTGACGTTAATAAAGTTGCTTTGACTCAGGCTATTGGCAGAGCCATCCCGAGCTCTGTTTGGCAGTGTTTCGTGTTTATCGCGTAGATCCAAAAATTATTGACCGCTGGATTTAAATTTGTAAGAATTTGTTATGTATTGAATCATGACAAGAAAGAAAGATTAATTTTTCGTTGTTAAATATTGTGTAAATAAATATTATAATTTTCTTTGAATTAAACATTGACGTACGATTAACAATCAGACGCACAATCCCGCAAAAAGTGTCCTGGGCAAAAAACTTATCGCTTATAAATGACATTAAATGAGCAGACTTAAACAGGTCTCATTATTTAGACATGGTTCTAACTTGTACACTTTAAGACCTTTTTTTATTAAAAGATTCTGGAAGTGGAACTATGTCGAAATAAACATCCTAATAATATTATAAATGCGAAAGTTTGTGAGTATGTCAGTATGTATGTTTGTTACTCTTTCACGCAAAAACTACTAAAACGATTACGATGAAATTTGGTATGTAGGTAGCTGAAGACCCAGAATAACATATAGGCTACTTTTTATCTCGGAGTTCCCGCGGGATTGATTCCTAATTGAATTTCATAGGGTTATCATAAGGTTTTCACGCGGACGAAGTCGCGGGCGGCCTCTAGTAGTAAATATTTGTCATCTTGATTGAAGTGAGGAGACAATATTTTGTGTTATTTTATTTGAAACTGTGAAACTTGTTTATTATTGTTGCTCGAAAGAATTAATATACATATTTTATTGCTCTCAGTTGCGCCGTCAGTATGGACTGGTCGTGTTGCCCTCCGAGCTCCGGCAGATGGCGCTGTCTCTCTGCAGTGCACAGCCGAGGCGTACCCGGTACCTCAAGTGTACTGGACGCTCAATGACAATAGACTGGTTAATGGTGAGTGACGCCCCAATTTGTTTTCAGTTCTCAGAAGAAATTACTAGTGACTTAAGATCTAAGTTAGGATGGGCATGGATACATCGAGAATATAGTGTTTTTAAGGTTCCGTACCCAAAGGGTAAAACGGGAACCTAAGGCTTCGCTGTCTGTCTGTCACCAGGCTGTATCTAATTAACCGTGAAAGTTAGACGGTTAACATTTTCACAGATGATGTATTTCTGTCGCCGCTTCAAAAATGAATACTAAAAATAAAATAAACCGTTAATAGATTTTTTGCCGTTTTTCATAGAGTCCGACTCGCACTTGGCCGGGTTTTCTGCAAAATAGTGTTGGGGGAAACAGAATATAAATATTAACAGTATGATAAGCAAGTATAATATTTGCTAAAAAAGTCTTGAATTTCTAAAATTAGATTTTGCTTTACCCATTTTTTTAATTTATAATAACCTTAGCCTGAATTCTGAATGGTATCTCTGTCAGGGAATTTGCCAATTGGCGCGACGTCTATAATCTAAGACTATTACGTAGACTTGGCAGTCAGCAACGTAAACTATGCCGTATTTTTCCTTTATACATACACTAGATACCCGGGCCCACTTCGTTGGGCATTAATTATAAAAGAACACAGTAAAAAAACATTACCTCTATACAAAGTGGTGTATAATTTCAAATCAATAATATTTTTTATATTATTTATTTAATTTTTATAAAGTATACAGTACATTTTTAATCTAAAATGTATATTTGTTGACTTGGTTTTTTTCGACCCCTTTTGCATTTAGGGGCAAAAGGGGTCGAAAAAAACCAAGTTTTTTCGACCCCTTTTGCCCCTAAATAAACAAAATTTGGATAAACCCTGATACACGTCTTCGATTATTTTTGTTAAAGAGCATTCGTGCCAAATTTTAAATCGATCGGTATAGATTTTATTTCTTTTTCCATACAAACTTTGACACCCCTTTTCACCCGTCCAGGGGTTGTTGATTGTAAAATCCTTTCTTATCTAAGCACTACGTGATAATATCATATTGCTGTCCAAATTTCAAGCTTATAGCTTCTATGATTTAGGGTGGGCGTTGCTGAGTCAGTCACCCTTGTTCTTTTATATATATAGATATGTAATTTTATTATACTTATACGATACATGTACATTATATAACGTCAACCTTAACTTGAAATTGAGAAGAAAAATAATATTAAAAGGGAAATTTCAGCTCGGCTAAATGAAACAATTACGAAAGTTACATCTGCGTTTATTATAATTCTCATTATAAAACTGTCACAAAAATGAATGATTATGTATGTAAGTGTATGTATGTATGTATAAGTAAGATTTCAACCATTCCTTCTTAATGTCGTTCTGGTACGTTAATGTTTTTTTGTCCCGGATAACATGATTTTTAACTTATATCTAAAACCTTTGTCAATTCACCGCCCACGAAATGCCTTACGTGATGTTATA
>JADGIL010016752.1:0-10395 GCA_020352625.1 Cactoblastis cactorum
GACAGACAGACAGACAAAAATTCTAACAAAAATCGTTTTGGTATTGAAAACGGGTAAATACTACTATGCAATTTGAAAAATGCAATTATTTTGAAATTACAGACAGACACTCCAATTTTATTTATTTGTGTGATGTGTGATAGGGTCATTTTTTCTGCTCTTTTGGTTTTCTTCACGAATATGGGATTAGTTTCAAACCAGTAAAATCCCTAGGATATAATTTATTTATGTCTTGTAAAACTCTAGTACTTATTGTTACCATAAAGTATCATTTTTCTCTATTTCGATGCCAACAGCTACCAAAAATATTAATCTTTCTGTTCTAACATGCTAAGACTATTTTTGAATACTCGTAGCTAAACTTAAGACCCGCTAAAAAGAAAATTAGTAGGGTGTTCTTAAGCATTCCTCTTAGTTATGTATATTAACTCCGAAAATTCGAACATACGTTGTAAATGATCGCATGTCTTACGAGATGATTAAATAAATACAATAGAAATATATTAATATACTTAAGTAAGTATCTATACGGCTGTGAAACATGTCACTTACCTTCTAGCTCCCATATTTTCTACCTGAAACCAAATAAAAAAGATCATCATCATAATTTTTTACAGAAAGTTAACTAACGGGTTATTTTTACTTCTCAACAGCATTACATAAAAAATGCAATAACATTGCGCAATAAAATTGAACCCTTATTTTACAATTTACCGTTAGGTTTAGGGCAATATTGATTTAAGTCTGTTTTAAGTTAGTTTGTAACTTGAAAGAAGCCGTGATGTTGATTCTAAAGTTGTTCAAGTTAAACGACAGTAAATCAAAAAGAAAATCGGGAAATTCATAAAAAAACAGTGCAATGTGTATTGTGTCAGGAGCAGTGCAATAGTGTTGATTAAAATTTTCAAATAGATACATATGTTATCTCACGTACTTATATACTGTTCAAAACTGATAAGTACCATGTATTTATTATTATATAAAAAAGAAGAATTTAATCTGTGTAGGTAAGTATTATTACTTAAATATATTTTTGTAATTCAAAATCTTACGTTAATTGGGACGAAATACTGAACAACCCATTTTTTAATTGATTTTCACAAAGATTTGCTGACGATTAAGTTAACACTGTGTATTTATATTTTCAAAAAGTTTATAGTTCTATATAATTTAAGATTATATCATCACTCCACATATGGGTAAGTAATTCATGATTTTTTGTATCTAATTTCATTTTATATGATAACATTTTATCAAAGTTTGCTTTAGGTTGAAATACTGTGATAGTAAGTATAGTCTAGATAGAATGGCACGCAAAAATATAAACTTCAGTATGTCATGTTCGTTTTTGAACTTTGAGAAACGGTATTTTTTTATTCTTACTTTAGAGCTTTCACATGATAAGTGTGTGTAAGGACTTGACATAAATTTATTTTACAATTCATGTTCCATGACGTTTAACAAAATAAATTGTAGTGGGCTGCATGAATCCGGCTCGTCCGGGGAAGTACCACACTCCCACGAAGATGACGAAGAATGGCGGATATCAGCCGCCATGCCCCGTCCGGTAAGAGGGAGAACCGGAGGCCCTTCCCATTTGGGGAAGATGGAGGTTTTTTTATAGGCCGCTTAAGTATGTGTTGCAGTTGTCTATGGGCGTCGGTGATAACTTAACATCACGTGACCCGCCTGTTGGTTTGCCTCCTTCTTACATAAAAATGACGCCATTCATCAAAGCGTGGCATTCTAGTCTCTCTTGACTCTATCCTGGAAGGGAAAAAGACGTGATACTGTATCAATATCTCCTGTCGGATCGGAAAGATTATCTAATGGAAGATTTTATAAATTGGTACCTATTTTTAAACATAGGTACCTAATAAGTAGATAAGTCGCTTTCGGTCATCTTTCGATACTTACTTAGTACTTATTCATTTTTAAACTTTTGTTTTAATTGCTGCATTTAAGCTGATGGCCCATCCCCATTCAGAAATAAGTTTATGATTAGATCTATCCTCTTTCTTAATACTTGTACGAGTATCTACTATAAGTAAGTAGTAAGTATTTTACTTACGTAGCAACATTTTTCTTCAGACAAAACTCGATAGTATACCTACATAAATGGATAATTTGTCCATATCAACATAATATACCTACATAAGTATAATATAGTATCTATATACCTTAAACTCCAAGATCCAAAATAAATCTTGTTAGAGCACAAAACTTTGAAAATGATCGTATCAAATTTTAATATGGTCTACAACAACACACTCAGAAAATATAACTGCACTATTTAAATGAAATCTAGTAAATAGATACTTAACACACGCGGCACAAAAAAATATCGAATATGATTATTTATCACCATGAACTCTGAAAAAATAACTATGTTAAATTTTTTTTACTTCGAAATGTAAAAACTGATAGCACGAGAGACTAAAAAATGTTTGAATATGAGTAACAACCATCACAAACTCAGAAAATTTAACTATACAATTTTAATTGTCAATATTCAAATCTAGTAACCGATAACGCTCGCGATTGAAATAAAAAGTAGACTGAAATTGGGTGTAGCAACATAATAAAAGTAAGCATGATAAAAAAAAAATTTTAGTATACCCTCACAAAAAAAAACTAATGTAAGGCAGTTTTATAGGTCAGTAGTTACACTGCTTTTAAATTCGTTCGTTTTATATATATTTCGTTAACCATATATTATTTCTCTTTGACTAATACATACATATACATACATCACGCCTTTTTCCCATAAGGGTAGGCAGAGACTACATTTTTCCACTTACTGCGGTCCTGACATACCTACTTACTATTTAACTAATAAGTACTTAGGTTTTATGATTTTATGAAACAAAGTACATAGGAATGTACTTTGTATAGTAAAGAAACAAGTGATTTTGTACGTTCTTTCTAATATAATAATAAATAACTATATTATCATTTTTCTATAACATGTATAAGATAATAGTTCCTAACTTCCTACTAATAATATTATAAACATTTATTTCTAGCACCATCTATTGGAAGCATGTTGACTTATTAACTATAGAACTGTTGTTAATAAAAGGATTAACAAAGAACATAATCAGTGCCATCTATGCATTCGCATACGCAACGCTTAGCATGCCATAGGCTGCAGGCATCATGCTTTTATCACTACAGCGACAACATACTGACTACAGCGTCGTATATATCTTTTATTTGTTTTCAATTTTGCCGATAGGTGTTTCTAGTTAAAGTAGAAATTATTATTTTAAAAATTCTTGTTATTTAATCACGTACATATTTATACTAAATTAAACTTTTTGTTGACACTTTTTAGCTTCCTTGTATTATTTATTATTAACGAATGATTATTATGATAAAATTGCATGGTCCGAGCCTAGCACAGAGTCCTCTCAGTAGTAAATATTTTGAATTTGACATAATGTATTTTGTGTCATAAATTTTAAGAAGGAAGAAGAAAGGCCTTTGCCTGGCAGTGGGACACCTCAACAGGTTTAAAGATTGCTTAATATAAAACCCAACAGCAATGACCATTCCAAGGCAGTTTAAATAAAATCGATTTCTTCATTGCGTAAAACAATAAAGGCCTAGTTATCAGCGATAGCCACTAAGATAAGAACAAAGGGCCCATTTATGTCCAAATTGATGTTTTGTTTATATTGGCACAATAAAATAGTTACGACGTGTTGAATAATCGCTTCCAGTTTGAGTGACCATAAATTTGTATATTTTTAAAGTCGTGCAGTTTGGAGTCAATAAAAATTTAACGATAGCAAGGGTGCCGGGATGAAACTGTTAGGGTTTTATGGTACTATTCTTTGCTTTTTGTTGTTATGCTTGTTTAGATGGATCGTTGATTGTACTGTGATAAATAATGAACCTAATGGATGTTACGACTATTGGCTTTAGCTTATTTGTAAATGGTGTTTAAACACTTCCGTTTGACATTTAGGTATGATAGGAAATCTGCANNTGCAGATTTCCTATCATACCTAAATAGTCAAACGGAAGTGTTTTGTGGGTAATTTATTTAATTCAAACTTTAACTTCTTTAATTCAAATATTTTAGGACTTCTATTGAAATACCTTTTCCCGATGTAGATATATTTGCAAGTATTGGTACTTACTACATTTATTGAGAGTTTAAATATTAAATAATTAGGTTCAAAAGGGCCGATATAATCTAATGATTAGGTATACATATATAGTGTACATAGGTTATTGTCATGTTCTATTCCAGACAAAATGCAAGGAGATTTCTGTGCTTTAATACACAACCAGCTATGATCGGGACTGTAATAAGACAATCAGTACGCAATTCAGCACACGGTCATAAATAGACAATCGCCGGGAAGTTATTCCTGCGTTCCAAAAGTAATCTATCCCGAGGCCTCACCACCGCAATATCGGTTTCTCAACGATTAACAGAGGGCGTGCGTGCCCTTCGCTTTTACTGCATACTTTTACGACGTCGTAAACCCAGTCGTATAAATGCCATAATCTTTTTTCTTTCTAACTCCATAAGTCACTCATAGATGGCGCTTAACACAAATCTTGAAATCACTGTCACAAATGTTAAAGTTTTATTGTATGTTTCGCTAATGTGGTGTGAAATTAATAGGTAATAATGCTTTTATGGGTACTCTTGGAGGTTTATGGGGGTATAAAGCTATGGCAGGTAATTGTGGTATCCTTATTTGTTTTAAGTTGACCGCAGGTGTTTTTTTTATAGGCGATGACAGTAGCTTTTATTGTTTTATGAGTATAAACTTAAATGGGTAGGTCATAAATAAACTGAAATTTAAATTGTCACGAGAAGAATGTTATATTTATTTTATCAGTTCGTTCCTATTATACCCATACTAAGAAAGAGATGCATCTAACAATTAGATTCTACTTATTATACATATTTCTATCTATATTTTAACTGTTACGAGTGGTGGTTCCGAAATGCTGGTAGTGTGTAGCTAATAATATTACGTAACATATATTTTATATATGGCCGTGAAGTGTCTTTGAAGGACTACTCAATTTCTGGACAAAGACTTATATGTCAAAACTAGGCTTCTGTCCATCGAGCTTCAAGAAAAAAAAAATTGAGGCCACAATTTGCCTCATGATTTTAAACATAAAGCCCGCAAATTTCCTACAAAACAGACCGTATCTTATAAGTATAAAGAACCAGTAAAAGCTTCAGCTATAAAAGAAAAATCACTTTGCAGATTTACTCTACAACCTACTCTCCAAATTAAGCATTTTCAAGTTTATCTATCATTACCAAAGCCGAAAATTTTGGCACTATCCTACAGGATCTATAGGATATATATTTTTTTACGAGCTAAAACGATAGCGGGTTGAAAAAGGTTTAGAGTCAATGAGAAACATATTATATTATTACAGCTTTAAACATCATTAAATATAAGTATGAAGTCTCCCCCTTTTCTGGTCTTATGACAAAATAATATGCTTAGAATATATGCCATCAACGCTACCGCTTATGAACGAACATAAACCTTATTACTACCCCCAAATAAATTTAAGCAAGCGTAACTTTAAGTTCTATTACAATATATTTTAACCAGAGCGAACCACGCCTGTAATTTTCAACTTCCACCAGTCTAGACTGAAACTATTTTGTATTACGGTCAATTACCATAACTTTGCCTTTGTCCCTTTCACGCCCCTTGAACGCCGGGTGGGATTGAAAAGGATAGGTTATGAGGATGTTGGGCGGGCTGAAATCCCAGCGATTTTCCGTGCAATTGAATAAAACGTTACGGTGTGTTGACGTCACAGCACGATCTTTACGAGTATAGTTTCATGCCGATGGAAAATTAAACTGGTAGAATCCGGAAAATTCCGATTCGATCGAGTTTGAAAATTGGCTTCGATATGTATAACATTTTTAAGCTTATATTGGTCATCCTGACTCATATAATATACAGAATTCGTCTCATGTTTAGTAAATTGATGAGGCTTTCTAGTTTTCATTATAGAAATTGTATCGGAGTATATAACGATACAACTATAGATAAGAACCTAAAGAATATACTATTGTAAACTACCAAAATAGAAAGGTTTTTTTTTTATAAAAAGAAAGAGCTTGAAACCGGAATTCTCAAAGGCGATGGGCTAGCAACCTTTTCTAGTGGGCTACGTAGTCACTATTATTGAATCTCCATTTTGCTAATTGTGGGATTCGAGTCTCGCTATTCTTGACTCTGTCTACCCCGTAAGGTATAAAGACGTGATACAGTATCTATTTATTTATTAAAAAATACTAAGTCAGTATTACTTGTATAATAAGTAGTTATAATTATCATTTTGTTCAGCTTTTCGTATCATGTAGCAATAAATGTACGTACTTATAATTTCCTCCTTCATGTGCCTTCAAACAAAGAAATTATATTTAAATAAAGTTGAAATAACAAGAAAATCATTTGTATTCTAGAGAATTTCGAATAGAATTAAACAAAAAAGCACTTTATAAGGGAGAAAATACAAGTAAAGCCTACAGCGTCAGAACGTTGCCGAATTTTCAGTAATGGCGGCCTGAATGTTCTTCAAAGCTATAAAATGGCGGTGTTTGCATTATAGCGATATTAATATGTACTAGGGTTACACAAAAACGCCGTAGTATTATGTAACAAAATACAGAATTTGTGGAATTTCATTTTCATAAGTATTGTGTACTTGTTAAAAAATATGCAATACTTTTTCAAGAATTTTTTTGAGCAGGATTGGAGTTTTATTTTTAAATTAATATTTCGCATATTCGAATTTGATTTTTCGTTCGTAAATGATTTTATAAAGGGTTTGTTCTTTTGAAATACGGAACGGTTGTCTGAGTTTGTTACCTATTCTATGAAAGATCTCACTCCAAATACTTATTGAACGAGTGAAGCGAGCTTTTATACCATCAGCAGTTTGTTGGTAAACTTTTCAAAAAAACTAACATGTGTTGGCCTTTAATATAGCATTTTAAATTTTATTATCTAAGTATATCTGGATGTTTTAAGTGTCACTTTTACAAATTAAATTTTTAGACAGAAATAAATTGCGAGCGAGATTATTTATAACTTTATACTTAATCATTTAACTACTTATAAATAGTATGTAAGCTAAATATCTGTAGCCACTTTAATTTTTGATTACGTGGAAGACAATGTTCGTATGAAAATTTAGGTTATTCTGTACTCTAATTGTGATGGAATGGGATAAGATCCCACGGAAAGTCCAATAAGAAAGCTCAGACGGAACCATGATCTTTTATGTCTATTGCGTCAGAAATGTAATATTTGGAATTACCGGTAAAATTAGGGGAATAATTTTTATACAGATTTGAGATCTAAGTAGATGTGGCGATAAATACTTATTATATTTACAATTAAGAATTAAAAAGTAAATTCAATATAAATGAAACAGTAAATAAAATGTAAGTATAGAAATCAGAGCTAGATTACAGTATATTTATCGGAATTTCCTGCTTAAAAGTGAATGCCCTTTTCATCCAGTTTATAATTATAAATAATTGTCTTAGTGCCTGTCTAAAAATAGAAATTTTATATAATTAAAAACAGCCACTATTCTAGAAATTAATTAACGAAGATAGCTCGATATTTGTAAAGTTCCCGTTCAGTTTAATATAATAAAATTTCATTAAGCTCTTCCAATTTGCATTTCAAAATGTGCGCTCACGAACTTATAAACCTACATAAACACCTACACAAGTACAAACGTAGTAACCGTCCGAACTCGCCATTATTTTAATACCCTTATCAAAAAACAAGGCACATTACAAAATGGCCGCCATTTTCATGAGTTTGCGCGGGAAAACGCTCGTGAGCCAGCCTGGAAAATTATAACAAAAGGCATCCACCGCTATCTTTCTAATTATAGTAAATCACCTTGCTACAGGCAAGATAAGACTGTGTACATACGGGTGCAGAAAGTCTTAGCCTATATGCCCGGAATTGTCACTTATTACCTTTTGATTTTCGAATAGAAAATTCTATAGAGCGTTCGGTCTAAAAAGACGTAAGTTCAGAAATTTTATAGGTGATTTCCAACTTTTGGAAACATGAAGAAATTAGGTGCAGTTTCGAAGACAGAACGGCGATTTTTGCGTTACATTTGATGTGTTATACGACGTTCTGTTATTGAATTTAGAGGTCGTTCAATGAACGGACCCTCGCTCGGTATAATAGTATTAAAAAGTGTTTTGAAGATGTTATTTCCTACACGATTAATATCAAGTTATCGATTTTTTTTAACAATAATGGCAATTTTTTTTAATTTTATTTAAACGAGATCTAACTTTTTGTTATGTTTGTGATTGGCTAATCAAAAATGATGACAAATCAAATAAGTTACTGTACTTATAAGCAAGTATACTTAAATAAATACTTATTGTATTTTTTATACAATACAACAACGTTGACACTCGTAAAAGTCGTTGGATTAGAATACATAAGTATTTCATTCTTACTGAAAACAAAATCGCCCTAATTACCGTATCGATAGCACAAAATAAATAAAAATTTTACCCCAAAAAAAAATATATTTTACAGTAGCTCTTTGCAGATCAACCAAATATTTTCATACAAATACCATTTTGAATATATTCTGACAAAACAAAACTTCGCACCGAATCCAAAACCAATATTACCAAAGCGAAACAAATAATTTTGCTACCGACTGTACTCGTTGTCTATAGTTACCCAGATATAGGGTGGTGCACCAAACACACACATTCACAGCACCACCTGTGACTACAACTCACCCTACACACACTACGATAACAAAAAACCATTTAATCAGACCTCCAGCGCCCCCTTTCTCCACTGTTTTTCAGGCGAAAAAGGGTTCCGTAACTTATAGGGGGAAGCTCCAATAATTTTGGACAACAATTTCTAAGGGAGTGTTTACGTATAGTGATATGACTTGCTGCAGTAAGTTATATTTTAATGCAAATAAGTTTTTAGTGAAGTTTCTCAAGTGTTGCTACCGTCGGGATAGTTACTTTATGGTGCTTTCGGGACTTCCAGGTTCTTTTTATTATATTTTTTAAAATATCCGATTTATTTTTATTTGTCACGAGAAATTAAAAATATTTTTGATGGCTTAGTTTTTTAAGCCAATTCTTTTGTCTGTAGTCCTAATTAATACAAACTAAAACTAGCTTTTGCCCACGGCTTCGACTTCGTAGATTTTTTATAACAATAGATCTTTGATTTTCCGTTCCTGAGGGTATTTTGATTATTTACCAAACAATGCTGGAATTATCAGAAACGATGTAGATGTACTTATAACGACGGCAATATTTATTAAAATATTAAAAGAAAACAACAAGGCACCTTTCAATTCCAATATTTTTTTCTTGAATTTCTATAATTTACAGACATAGTTGAGTTACCGTTTTATTTTATGTAGATATGAATTGTAAAACTTCACTACATGTTTTTAGGATAAGTATAAAATTATTTTAAAGCTTCCGATTGAACTGAATATTACGTAACTAAAGTACTCACAAAAAATGTGATCTCTTTAGGTACATTTAACATCTAAGTACATACATACGTGTTTTCAAACAACACATATATGTAGTTCGTAATTACAAGTCTAAGTATATAAAAATAGTTAAGTATCGAAATTCTTTTAAATTTATGGAATAATTTACTTATTTCAAAGACTCAAACTCCTATTAAAGAAGATTTTTTTTATGTCAGAGGGAGGCAAACATGCAGGCGGGTCATGCGATGTTAAGAGATCACCGCCGCCCATAGACAACTGCAAAACCCGCGGGGTCACAGAAGCGTTGCCGGCCTATAAAAAATCTCCACCCTTCCCAAATGGGGAGGGCAGGGAAGTTGGACCTCCGGCTCTCCCACTCACCGGACGGAGCATGGCGGCTGATAGCCGCTATTCAGGCGTCGGTCTTCTGTGGGAGTGTGCTACTTCCTCGGACGAGCCGGCCCATTCATGCTGCAGGCTAACAAAGCAAGCAGCAGGCTCCACACCACTACAAGTAGTGGCTCCGTACCACAAAAAATCACACAGATTGAGTTAACGATCCTTTGTTTTATAATAATTGTATGTTTATACACCCAAGGCGCAGGTCAATTAGAAAAAGATCATTTGTCCGTTACCCGTGTCGTGATCATTATAACATTGTATAACACATAATAGTGGTTTTCATGAAAACTAAAAAGTAACACTAAAAAGTATTAGCTAATCCCATCAAAAACATTTTCATGTAAAAATGTTGCCAAGACGAGTCCACGTAGCTTATTCTGTGAAAAAGTTATCAGATCTCGTATAAAGCCAAGCTCTAAAGACTACACGCTATAAACCTACAAGCTCTACACTACAACT
>JADGIL010016754.1:0-11852 GCA_020352625.1 Cactoblastis cactorum
AATGGAATTTCCAAAAATCCTTTCTTAGCGGACGTCTCCTAGTTACAATCTACCTTCCTGCCAAATTTCATCCTCATTGACTGAGTAGTTTTTGAGATTTCGTGATGAGTGAGTGAGTGTTTTTCGCTTTTATATATATAGATTAGTAGGAGAGGATTTAAAATCAGGTAGAATAACTGTTGTTTGCTTTGGTAACTCGATCCAGTGATCAATTTATGCAAGTTCAAACTGAATTTTAAAGTCAAATACGATGTAAATTAAAAACTTTGTCTATTGCTACTTTCAAATTTTAGTACTCCTTGTTGATTTATATCACTTGTTTTATTAAATAAAGACATTTTTACCTACCTGGTGAATGTCAAACTCAGCAATGAGCCTCTGCTGTGCGCCTGCAGACCTAATAGTAGCAATGCCATTCAGAGATGACGTCACCATACCAAACACAGGGCTTTTTGCTGAAATATTTCATTTAAGTTACATAAATATGAACTTTATGCATACTAATACTGAGCTTAATGATCAATTAATTTCAAATGACTGGCAAAAATATGTTGCTTAGTATAACTTTTATTCTATACTAAATATTCTCATCCTAATAGAGTAGTCCAAAATATTCCACTTACATATATAGGCAGACAAAATATTAAATTATTAAGTAAAAACAAATCAAAGGAAACAGAAGAACTTCTTGTTGTTTTTAAAAAATTACACAAAGTGCTTTTTAGATTATATTAAAAAATAATTATTTTATCACTGTTTTTTTAACAAAGGGAAGGAAAATTAGGATAACAAATAAGGAAATACCCTGCGGTAATAAAGAAATATAAATAGATAAAAAAAATTCGCCTATTTCATACCCTCAGGGTATTTTTCTGGTTTTTAATTTTAAAATAACACCTTTGTATTTAAAATAAAATTATTTCCCTAATATCTCTTTAGAAAATTTGAGTGACCTCTAAGTTATAGGTACAGGTACAGTATCACGTCTTTATCCCATACTGGGTAGACGGAGCCAAGAGTCGCGAGATTCGAAGACCAAATTGGTGAAGTTATGTGTGAAATGGAGATTCAGAAATAGTGACAGGTTGCTAACCCATCGCTTAGGAGAATTTTCGTTTCAAGCCCTTTTCCTTGATTAACTTTTACATTCTGCGCAGGACAACAGCTGGCAAATTCTACGATTTTCTTTTCTTCCCAGACCAGCATGCGTTAAGTATGTAATTAGTTATCCTATTATATTTAATAATTATATTCCTTTATCGTAAGTCAAGTTCGCATTAAAAGAATTTGCTGAAATAAAGTACAACAATGGCGACAAGAAAGTAGGTCGCCAGTAAATTGATCCCATATTTCAGCTTCAAAATAATTATTTGACTTTTATTACCTACCATTCCCAAATTACTACTTTATAACAGCTCTCGTTCGCTGCTTAATTTATTACTGCAGTTGGAAAATGTAATTACTACGTATGAAGTGCTAAATGTCTTCACGAAATCAATACATCTCATTATCAATTATTTACTTCAAATGTTAATAATATATAGTTAATTAGTAGACTGTTGGTTCTGTTGGGTCTGTTTCCTATATAGTATGTTACGTATATAGTAAGCAGGAAGCAATATATAGGACTTTCCCAAGTGAGTTGAATCACAAAATACAGCTAAGAATACAATAATTGTTGTATAAAATAGTTCCTGTCCTTCATAAATTTATTACTAGCCGATCTGTGCCCATTTCAAATAAAATATAACCTATCGCACTCTTGAATAGTGTAGATTTCTGATTGTGAAAAAATTTCATGATCGGTTCAGTATTACAGAAGATTAACCCTTACCCAAACTTAACCTCTTTATTATATTACTATAGATATTTTTATAATGATTGTTTCTAGATTGGATTTATTGTAGCTATATTTTTTTTTAAATCTAAAAGTAAGCTTATAAATATTACTTACTAGTTCCCTCCAACCGCTTAACTCCCTGAGCTGTCTTCAAGTATATTTTGACAAAGATGTAGAAGCAGATGAGCAATACCGCCGAAGGGACTAGGGTCCAATACAATGCTATTGCATTCAATACTAGGATGGCCAGCAGAGTGCTATATATTTGTAACACGTCCAACAGAGTTCGTGGCAATATTTCGTCCAGAGCACCCATGTCTTTTGTGAATCGGTTGAGAATTCGGCCTAAAATGTTACCATGTTAAATTTTTGTTTAACTATTTTTTATATCATGTAATGTAAGCTGATCAATGTAAAATTATTTTCTCTAAAGTCCTGTATATGCGTCATACTAAAAAAGTGTAATTATCCTCCTAACTAATCACATTTATAATCTTTACTATTTTTTAGAGATATATTTAGTCTATGGCTCAATGATATGAGTGAATAATTAAATAATTTTATTCCAAAATATGCATATATTGAATCAACAAGGAAAAGTTAAGAATATTCAAGATATTTATGTCACTTACCAGATGAACTGGTATCAAAGAACCTCATGATGCCCTTGGTCATGGTGGAAAACATTCGGTTGTGCAGATTTTTGGAAGCAGACACACACAAACTGACAAATGGAAGGACTCTAAAATGTGTCAGCAGGATGCAGGCCAGGACAATGGCGCCGTGGATGATGATGTACTGTTCAGTGGTGAACGGGCCCACCTGTACGTCCAATCCTGGGTCTAGAATGAAGAAAAAAAAGCGGTCATGTGCGAGTGAGATTTGCGCATCGAGAGTTCCGTTGCAATCAAATGTAACGTTAACTTCGCGGCTCAATCCATTGACTTGGCTACTGCAACAACCGCAAGTAATACGTTTATAACAGAATATTTGCTTTTTTATCTTATTAAACATCCATATTGACGGTTTTCAGATGCTTGAAAAACCGATCTTGATCTTGTTGGTCTTTTTAATCGGTAATTACACCAACATTAGAAATATTCTTTTAACCTCTGACGAAAACCGAGATGTGTTATAAGTTTGACATCTGTGTGTATCATCATAGCATAACGGGTGTAATGATTTGGATATTTCCTTTTTTGTTAGAAAGGTGACTTCTTCGAGAGTGTTCTTAGCTATGTTTTAACCATCCATCGCACAAAGTATGTTTCGTTGAAATGTGTCGGAGATTTTTTTTAAGTTTTAATTTAGTTACTTGGTATTAAATTACATTAAATATGGAAGTTTTCATTGGTGTGGGGTCATTAAATAAAAACAAAATATGTTCATGCTCACCCATTGCTGCTCCTTGTAGTGCTTCTTCATAGATAGCCATCTGATTGGACCTTCGAATAAAATAAGTGTTAATTAGCAAAATATAAAAAAACACCTTTAATATAAATGATTTATATTCATAAATTGAGAAAGTGTCAGTAAAGCTACAACCTTTTTTAAACAATTATTTTTTTTATTTAGTTCATAAATACATATTTCTATATTTTCTGATTGGTCTAGATCTTGGATATATATGTTTGTTGTTATAAAATATATAGTATCCTTAAATATAGTATTCCATAACACAGGTCTCGTTATTAGTACCTAATAATAAAAACAAATCTACTTGTAGAATAAAAAGATCGTTAACGAACCAGAAGCTGACCCAGTAGTCGACGCCCGCGGCGCTGGCCGCAGCTAACAGCACCATGAACACGGTGAACATGATAAAGCAGATGTTCCCTCCTGACGTGAAGTAAGCACGGACAACTTCCCAGCGAAGGTTGCCCGATTGCCGTTCCTCATCTTTTATCTTCTGTGCCTCAAACTCTTTTGGCTGTTCATTCTCGCCCGCGGACGATTTTCTTTTTATAAACTTTGGTTTCTCTTTCTCTTCAAGGCTCTGAATGAAACATTTATTCATAGTATCACGTTAAACTTATAAAATACTCCTTAAGGGAAACTACGTGATTTTATATCTACTATTAACTATTTGATCATAAATTGTAAAGTGTGATACTTACACAAATAAAATCTGTATTTTAAATAATTAAAAGTTTATAGTCTTGTAATTGTACGTTAGAGCCCTGTGCATTTGCAGTCAGGTTGCGGGGCCATTAATTATATTCGTTATAAAAGCTAAAAAAAAAAACTAAAAGCATGGTGTTTGAGTTATGATAAATATCATCACAAAGCCAATTGATTTAAAATAATTTCAATTTAAGAATATAATATCAACGTACCACTCCTGAGCCGATACTCTCTGCATCCTTGTCTTTGCTCTCCTGCAGTGCGGTCAGCAACATGGCGAACTCCTTGCCAGAGGAAGCTAACTCGTCAAAAGTCCCCATATTCTCCACACGACCCTTTACACGAAAAGTTATCAATTTACTAAATACAAATGATTGTAGGAATTATATCAACTAATTCAACGTATAAAAAAAATAATGTTTTATGACTCTATGTTTTATGATTCCAAATTAACTGCATAGCATAGGACAATATGGATGTAAAAAATAATAAAATCATTTCAATTCGAAAAACTGGTTGTTTCCATATGCTGAAAACAAAGGACCAAAAAGCTATAGTTCACAAAGAGACTCATATTTACTTCACATCCGATCATATATAATGATACACTTAATATAAATTTTTTAAGCTCCTAAGTAGCTTTTTCCCGCGGCTACGGTCGTTTCCTATAATCCCGTCTTAGCAAGCACTTATGTAATTATGTACGTCTGCCGCACTTTTTGTTTCCGAGATTTCGTGAGCGTGCAACACAACTACAAACGCTGAGGTAGGGGTCATAAATTATACTGTAAATAAATAAATAGTAATAGAAAAACCTCGTTCAAGACAATAATGTAGTCGGCAGCCTTGAGGAAGTGTATCTGGTGCGTAACGAGTACTCTGGTGCGCCCGCGCAGGTATCCGTTGATGCAACCGTCAAACAGCTGACGTCCAACATTAGCATCTACCGCAGACAGAGGATCATCCAAGAGGTAGATATCAGCCTGAACATCAAAATATAGATGTATACATACTAACTTTATTTAAAAACATACCTATACCTAACTTTATTAGTTTGTGACATGTTCATGAATTTTGTGATGTGTTCATGGTTTGCTCGAATTCAATTGAATTATTCTTTATTGGCTCAAAAAGAACATTAAATTCACTTCTAAAGAGTGTTGTTTAAATTATAATATACATCAAATTAAAGCTACGCAATATTTGTCATACCTTAAAATTTGCTAGAACTAATAAAGGTAAAAAATACGATAGATGAAATATCAACATTACAATTTTATGAACTCTCCGTTCGAACAACAAATAAGAAAGCAATTACCCACCTCCCTATAGACAGCGCGCGCCAAATTGATTCGGGCCCGCTGCCCTCCCGACAGCGAAACCCCCCGCTCTCCCACCAGCGTCTGGTCCGCGTACGGAAATTGCAGAAAGTCTTTCTCCAATGCACATACCTTGCAAACCTGTGTTCAAATAAAAATACTTTATTATTTACTAACTATGCCAGTGAATGTGCATGCCGTATCAAGATGAAAACTTCGTAACATTTATTCAGTTAGACCTTCTACGGTACAATTGTGAAGATCCAATTTATCCAATGTATCCAATTTTCATCTGTTAATTATTATTGCGTGATACTCTACAAACATATAAACGGACATTTAATAGTTAAAAATAAATGGTTTTAGCTTCAATTAGCCCTATCTCTATACTCCTCATAATGTTTTCTCTTTATTTAATATCTTCTACGTACAGACATGTATAGACTGATCATCAAATTATATTAATTTCGTTTTAGTAGAAACCTCATTATCTTGTATGAAATGAATTAGCAATGTTGTTTAACATTGTCTAGTGATATAAGATAAAAAAATAAGCATAAGGATCGATTAACATTCTTGTAATTAAAAATAATTTGTTTACTTCTAATCAGACTAGACTTGCACGCATGTAGGTATTTTATTAACAAAAATAAAAATATTTGAAAAAGATATGTAGATTTCCTTTTCTTGTTTTCGTAGGATCTACTCGTATCCTTGAACCCTATCAAAACAACCCAATGGACGATGCCTGAAATATAAAAACGCTTGATTTTTTAAACCATAAAAAATATAATATTTTTTATGTCTACCAATTAATCCATATATGTATATAATAAAACTGTAGCAGAGCGAAATTTGTGTACATTGAATATACTTAGTTATCGATACAGATAACGAATCTGCTGAAAAATTCTGTCTGTCTGAATGCGCATCACGCAAAATTCACAGGACCGATTTGAATTTAATAAAGATTGTTTAGGTGAAAAACTTACGTCAAAAAGAATTTTCTTATGTCAAATTACACGCAAACTAAATTGTGGGCACAGCTTAAATATTAAAGAACGGCCGTATAATAATTTATGATAATCAGAAATATTATTCCTACAAAAAGAAAAATATTAAAGCGTTTTTAAAAATTTCGGACATCGCCCATTACCGAAATAATACAATTTCCAAATTTAATAAAAATTTGCCGCTTCAAATAACACCTACTGAAATTAATGAATAAGAGAAGTTTCATCGTTGGTGATTTTGTAAAGAACGGCACTTGTTTTAAACCATCTACCTTTCTATACTTCGTGACGTCGTAAGGCATGCCAAAGAGGATATTTTCCCGAACAGTACTGGGGAACAGCCACGCCTCCTGGCTCGCATATGAAATGCTTCCTTGAACTAAGACGTTGCCACTGGCTGCTAGCAACTCTTTCAAAAGAAGTTGCAAGATGGAAGACTGTAGAAAACAAGGTAAAATGTTTTATTTATGATAGATTTAATTAAACAAATTCCAATTTCTAGAAAGGAAAGGAAATAATTCTTTGACTATTTAAGTAGATTTATAAGTACCTACATACTCTTCATTCTAAAACTGCTTTAAAGATTTTGATCATATATATTTTCTAGTTTTTGGACAAAACCTTGATTGAACATATTTACGATTAGTAGTAGAATAGTAAGTAAATGAAAACTATTTATATATGGTGGGTATTCTTGATTTCGTCTTTTTACCACATTTCAATGTTGATTACAAATGCTGTATTATAATACGTGTAAAGATTATGTTATTATAACCTTCCCCGAACCGACAGCGCCAATGATGGCACACAGTTTGCCGCGTCGTAGTCTGAAAGAGATGTTCTTCAGCGCCATCATGTTAGGGTCACCCGTCCAGCTTGCTGACACCTCGCGTACTTCCACGGCGAACTCGCCCAGCGCTGACGAAATCCGGTTGAACTTGATGTCTGAGCCTAAACCTGAACAAAATGCAATTTTAATTGCTTTTTATTTTTTTCTATAATACTAATATTATGAAGAGGTAAAGTTTGTGCCTTTGATTATTTGTAAGGGCTTATATTGGTAAATACTGAACTGATCATGAAAATTCTTTTTACAATTATATTGCTTACACAATTAAGTGCAATCATATGCCCAACGAAATGGGCACATGATATATTTACAACAAACGAGTTTTATACTTCACACTTTTTTTAAAATATATCCTATTTCAGGTTATAAGTTATCCGACTATATATTATTCAACCAAAACCAAAGTTTTCATTTATATATTATTATAGTATAATTTGGACTATGATAATATGGACCGTTGAACACCTTTTATTGCGTTATTGAAGGTAAAAGAGCGGTAAAACCCACCCACCCAAGCGGTAAGTGACATACGATTTAGTGATACTAATAACAAAGACATAAAATCTAATATAGACAAGACTGAATTACAGATATTGTTATTTCTTAAGTTTACTATTTATCAAACTCAGTATAAATACCTTTGTGTGTAGTGATTAAACCGCGATAAAATCCGTTAAATTTGTTTCATTTTAATTACAGATATTGGTCAATAATAACATGGAATTTTACTACGTCGATAGACCTTATCAATAAAAACTAGAGAATACTTACTTATGTTATAAATGGGAAAGTGTTTATTTTTTTTTCTGTCTTTCACGTCAAAACGGAGCAACAGATTAGTGTAATTATTTTTGTGGAGATAGCTAGTATTATATAAATGCTATAAGAATTTTCTTAAATCTGAATATTTTTCTGAAAAATATAGTACAGTCAGTATTTATCACATTATGTATGCCTCATTATTATACAGTATTTACCACAAATATGTATGCCACAATCAAAACAAAATTAGTCTAATCATTGTAGATTAATAAAGTCATTGATTCTGGCAACACTGATAATTGGATTAATTTTAACAAATGTTCAAAAAATGTACACTTATGAAGTCCTCCAAACGAACAGTCAACCACATAATTAAGTACGCAAAGACATAAAAATGCATAAAAGTAGATTTTGCTCAAGAGTCATGTGGAGTTCTGAGTGAAGCGAGGGATTCAGTCAGCCTAAGACTACGACAATCCATTACTCCAGAGGTGAATACTCTACTTTTTACACCTTTTGCGAGGCAATAAAAAGAAAGTGCTACAGAAATATGAAAGTGCTACCTTTTGATTTTTTCGGTAGTAGATTATTAATAATCCTTAAAGCATCTAATTTAATAAACTCTGGAGTTAAATTATCACTTAGCGACATTTTTGTAACAGTTCATTTAAAAATATTTGAACGTTTTAAATTGTTAATTTATTTTTCTTCAGAATGGCGCCATTTACTTTTTTTATGTTCTGTTTATGGTTATGGCCATTTAAAAAAATGTTCGATTTAGGAATAAAAACTAAGAATATGAGTATGTTAAGATACGAATTTCAACGTTCCAAATTCAAGTGATATTAATCCCTTGGGAACTTCCATATGATATAAAAGAGTAGTATAATACTCCCCAAGAGCAATAAAGTCTTGCTTTACTTTGAAATTTCGTGATATAATGAGGATTTGTCTACATACGTAGGTACATTCAACACAAAAAAGTTATTTGTTATGTTTTGAAACCATAAATACGAATCACAGTCAACGAACGAATTGTACTTATGTAGTGCGTATTTCTTGTGGTAAAAAATCTTAAATTATTTTAGTATCATTGCATACTTAATATTGTGATTGACTGTATCTATCTACAAACATATTATCGGATCTAACAATTTAAGACTCTAAATAAAATGTAGGTTTTCGAGATAAATCATTATTTGCTCTAGATATATGTCCACTTAAAAGGTGGGTGATCGGATTATTACAAGATTAACGCATCGAGTGCTCATCACGTTATCATTGCTTACCGTTAGTAAATACTGCATCGGACTTGCTTTGATAAGAGAGAGGCCTGATAGTTTTATCTGGGGCGCTCATGAAGCTATTTTTCTTGAACAGAGTAGCCCGCGGCGCCTCCATGACTGCCGCCAAGTCGGGCCTGTCCTCTGTAAATTAAAAAGCTGCGTTTTGGCAACTACTAGCCGTTTGGATTTCCACATGTACCATGTACTGTGGGTATTATATTGGAGCTTTAAATAACCTATATTCGGTATTCAGTCTTTTCAAACCACAGATTATATAATACTATTCTAGTTTTAAACTAAATTCGCATTATGAACAGTACTACTACATTACTCGTACGTAAAATTTTGATACAATTGGTATATATGCGCTTTACTTTTTACATTCCAATTAAAGCCATATGACCAGTACTATTTTTATATACATATATAAAAATATTGAATTCCAATTAAAACTTATTACAGTTACTCTATAAACTCACCCAACACTAGAAAATCTTGAACTCTTTTGATCGAGACCAGCAATTCAGCAGTAAAGGTGACTACAAGTGGCAAAAACAGCGTTATATTGATTTGTGCAGCATTCATGAATTGTTGTAAGGGATAAATCTGCAAGTTAGAATTTACAGTTTTAGAATTTCGATTTAAAGATGAATATTTGTAAACGCATAATTTACCATACTTACCACATTGGCTGTCATTGAATTTCCCAATAGTACAAAAGTCATAATAGTAATGAAAAAGGCTGTTCTTTCTGTAAACATCATGAAGCCTAAAAATATTGCTCTTAAAAAGGTAGCGATGCGCAGTTGTTTAAGCTCCTCGTCTCTTTTTTGACCTACAATCTTCTGGAAAGGTATCTCCCAAGCGTACATTTTAATTACCTAAAACGAAATCTTTAATATTTATCACAATTAACTAAGCAACAGTTATAAAAAAAGATATTGAATAACATTATAAATCTACAAGAAACAGTTAATTCAGATTTTGTTTCCCTATCAGGAATCTGAATCGAGACCTCGAGAGTAGCAGTCAAGCATGTCAACAATTACGCCAATATACGAGTAGTCGTCACATTTTTAGAAATATGTAGGCTTAAGTTACTTTTAAATCAATTCCTCAAAAATATCAAATAAAACACTTGATGTTTTATTTGATATTTTTGAGGATTAAAATAAAAACCAAATTAAAAATAGTGGCAAATTAGTTTTGACACGGAATCAGTATAATTGTACTGTTCTTTCCAAACCACAAATCAAATTATCTGTTTTACTTTTTAGTTAAAACCTATTACTAACGTACTCAAGAAAGATTTCTAGAAGATTTAGATTTCTAGAATATTCTCATTTTTTTTCCTTCGCCTAGTTTAGTGCTTAAAGGTACATACATATATTTATCATTGTTCATATCATAATAAAAAAAGAAAGGTCGTCATATCTTAATCTTTTTTACTAATATTACAAATACTATTGTCGTAGGACAAAAAAAATGTACGGGTATTGCAATAAGCTACTATTAAATTTTAATTTAAAAAAATAAGTACATATTCTCACAGACATATGTATACCAATAAAATATTCATACGGAAACACTTATACTGTAAATATTTAAGATTAAAAACTTAATATACCTACATATAAAGTAACAATATCCCCAAGGAAATGTTAAGTTGAATGAAATTATAACTTTATCAGAAACATACTTGGATTCCTGAGATGACCTCGCTCATCACTTTGATTCTCTCGTCAGTTTTATCCGCAATTTTCAACCTCGTACTCCCAATTAGACGGCTAAGGAAAGCTAAAAATAACAAAAATATTTTTAGTAGAGTTCCTAAAGCGAATTTAATAACCCGACTAAAAGCCTCTAAAAGCGAATCTTATTTGCTAATGAGTTCTTTTACAGCAGAAATACCTGTGGATTTTGCTTAAACATATTATTCCCAAAAATATAGAACGCATATCAACGAGAATTTATAATTAAAAATTACATAAATGTTAGTTATTGTTTTATAAACCACAAGGTCAATTTTGATAAACATATTTTCGTTTAAAGTGTTTTTTTGCATGAATTATATTCTCAATTCTTTTACATTAACTTCATATTTCCCAAGTTACATGGGATAGAGACGATTTTAACCAGTTTAGAAGTGGTGGTGTTGGTAGTGGTATGAACCTGCCGCATGCTTTTTAACTTGCACCATGAATGGGTCGGGCAGAACAAAACTCCCACAGAAGACCGACGCCTGAATGGCGGCTAACAGCCGCCATGCTCCGTTCGGTGAGTGGGATAACCGGAGGCCCAACTTATCTCTCAAAATATTTTCATAGTCAAAAAATATTACAGTTAAACAATATAGTCAAAATTCTATTACACTGGGAGACATGACGAATTTTTATGAAGACATCACATTTGAAATATTTCAAATCGTAACCTCCGCGCTTCCACGGTGACAACTTATTATGATTATTACAAGGCCAAAACGATATTTAAATTAAATTAGATAGTACGAAGCCAAACTGCATGCAATACACCTCAACAGATATAAATTTTTGTAACGTGTGAAAAAATAGCTCGTCTCATACTTTCTGCCAACGGGAAGCTGGACAATGTGGTACTCGAACCTACTTAAACCTCACGGTGTCAACGCCTCCTGCTTTT
>JADGIL010016755.1:463-14959 GCA_020352625.1 Cactoblastis cactorum
TAATGGCACCATACCACTACTAGTAATGGCTCCATACCACTATGGAATACCAGCCAGGTCATGAATGTATTTATCTGATTGGTCTGGGTCTCGGATGTTTATTAAAGTCGTAGAATTTAAGTATTTATCCCATAATACAAGTCTCGAACTTAGTTTAACTTAGTTTTTTAGTCTGACGCAATTTGTATGATTTTTTCCTATATATTTATTTATTTATTATTTAAGCTGTCACTGTCAGAGGTCGTGTAGCCTTAATGAAACAATATTATGCGAAATCAGGACTCGAATATACGTCGCAAGGAAATTTGTTACCTAAGTGGTGTACCTTATGGTTTTAATTTGGGTAAGAGGGGCCACTGCAGTATATCAAACAGTCGACCCTGATATTAAAATGTCGGACGTTTAGAAAAAAATACTGTGTTGTCGAAAGTAACATGTGAAAGGAGCAGTACGGAACGTGTTTATATTTGCGTTGTAAATATTTGTGATTGAAGAGAGATTAAATAAATGTGTATTATTTATTGAATGAGAACATTTCATATGAAGGAAATATAATAACGTAGATTTATGTAACCCCAAACAAAGTTGAAAACTTGTATTAGAGACCCCGCGCATTTGGCGCTTTGGCCAACTAATTCTTCCGCGACATAATTATGCAAGTGCGCGCACTAGGCGGCCAGCGGCCAGCGGGTGTTGCAGTTGTTTATGGGCGGCGGTGATCACTTAACATCACGTGATCCATCTGCTAGTTTGCCTCCCTCTTACATAAATAATAAACCATTACGTTACGAAGTCCTCAGAACTTGGATACGATAGTTGTGAAAGTTTTCCAGTTAAAAAAAGTTATTTTGCTGTATTCCATTAGAATACCTAATAAGGAACAAATTAAATAAAATAAAATTAAGACACAGTTTTGTTTTTAAATATAAATTTGTTTAGAAAAAAAAATATCATTAAAAAATATTGATAGGAAAAAATTTAAACTGATATTTTAAGAATGAAATTCTTATTACTTTTTATAAAAGTTGTAAGTTAAAATATTATTTTTATAATGAATTTCAAAATATTTTCTTTTCCTCGTCAATTCTCAAGACGATATGTATATACATATGTATGTATAACAGTTTCTGAACGATAAGGTGACAGAATGACGCATGGTCAATGGGGATGTGGGACAGCGTATAATACTGAACGCAAGTAGCTAAAATTTGGCATGTATGTTCCTTGGAGAGTGTAGGGGAGCACTAAGAGATGATTTTTGAATATTCCAGCCCAAAGGAGGAGAAAAGAGAGGAAACACTTTTATTTTATAATTATTTCAAATTTACGCGAATATAAGACATTGAAATGAAACAAATTTAACGGATTTTATCGCGGTTTAATCACTACACACAAAGGCGTATTTATTATGTGTAACTATTTATTGAGCTCCGACATTTCGGATACTTTTCAGCATCCATCTTCACGGAAGACTGATGATTTCTACTTCTATTTTATTTATTTATTTTGTACACAAATAAACACAGGAAAAAATCATTTTATTAAAAATAACTTTATGTGAAAGTAAATCTACGCAGGCGAAGCCGCGGGCAAAAGCTAGTATATAATATATTCCACTTTTAATCTAAAATCCAAAATAAAGATAATAAACGAGGAAAAAGGGCTACACACGAGTACTGTAATGAAGTAGGAATAAAACGCGCTCGAGTGAATTTCTTTAGAAAGCCTTTACATAATCGCATGTTTCTTGTATACAGACGGTCTCAAAAGGAAATATTTGCAGCCGGTAAATAAATATCCGATTTGGCAAGTCACTTTCAGGTTTAAAATGATATATCATCGACGCTGTGTGTTCGTGTGTCTGTGTTTATTTTGAATTTAATAAGGGCTTCGGGTTTGCTTGTTTTTGGTAAACAGGGATCTATTTATGTTTGCCGGTAGTTTGTAGCTTGATTAAAATATAAGATGTTTATTAAATACTGACACTGAAAATCATTATCTCGAAAATGTACACATTTTTACAATGCCACTTGAAATATAAGTTTACGAGTATAACGCGAAAGTTTATATTGTGTTGGCGCAGTGCCGCTGATTACAACAATTTTTTTTTTAATATACATCCAATTAATCTCATGGCATACAATAAATAAACCACTGAATTTGTTTAAATTATATAATTAATATAATATTTTTTTAATTATTTATTAAGTACAAATTGTTATCTTAATAAAAAACAAAAACCAAAATAGTCCAAGGTTAAAGTTAAAAAGTTGAGAAAATCGTGAAAAGAAATGAAAAGCAGATGAGCAAAAAAAAAATTTAAAATTTAATCTCTTAAATTAAAAGTCCTTTTGAATTAAGAGCATCGCTCTTTTCTACAATTCTAAACAGCTCGAAACAAAAGCGCAACGCACCATCAACGTTTTAGCGATAAATCAATACAAATAACCCGACCTCGTCTTATTTGCATTCGAACTCCTATTTCCAATTAATCGTAATTCGTAACTTGCAAGTACAACGCTCGCACAAATAAAATACACACGGCTAAAACTTTATTCAATACATTTGCCCGCCAGTGTACGCGTACACGAACAACGTTGAAAATGTAAATCTACGAGGCGGTAAAATGATTGGGTTGTTTTTTTTTTTCTTTTTAATATACGCGATGTATTTTAGAGTGGTGTTAAGGAAACTGCTTTCAGAAATATTGCCAGTGATAATAATTGAACCTATTAGGTGAGTGTAGGTATTTTTATGAAAATGAAAAATAAATTAACGCATAAATATAGCGTATTCTTTAAAACATTTTTTCAAATTAAGAATGCGTGTAAATGATTAGTTTCTTAAAATACACGCCACAAATAAATATACTTATTTACAAAATTAAAAAAAAGAACGTAACATATCTAATTAAACAATAAATTTTCGATGCTTTAAGGCGTAAAATGAACTCGGTCCTTTACAATCCTGTTTGTTTTATGGGCTAATTATAATTGGTTTATCACCAACATGATCGTTACGGACCCCCAAACGACCCGCGGAACCCCTAACTAGGCTGCGGTTCTATTAAATGTTTTTAACTGTTAATAAAGATCGCAGGAGCTTTTAATTTTATGTGTCTTCCGAGAAGATAAATGTTTAAATGAAAATTCTAGAAGATCGCTATTTCTCAGTGGATTGAATTTTCATTATTTGCAGTGAATTTAACTTATCTTGACTAGCACAGGAGGTTCTTTAGAATAGAGCAGGTCTGAAGTAACTTTAATCGTCGAGCGTGCATGAAAAGATTGATGAATGTGGAAGAAGCGAAGAAAATATGTCAGGACCGTAGTAAGTGGAAGAATGTAGTATCTGTCTACCCCTATTGGAAAAATACGGGAATGTATGTACGAATCATTTTCATAAAAGTTAGTGATAAAGTATATAAGATTCTATGGTTAAAAAATATGAAAATTGATGAAATATTTTAAAGACACACTAATATAAGTATTTCCTATAGTACATATATTTCACGATTTTAATCCTTACGAGGTACAAAATTGATATTTTTTAAACCTTTTTCACTTTGATTGACTTTTACAATTTCTTAAGAACAGGCCTTGTTGGTGCAGTGGTAAAGTCCATGCCTCTCAATCAAGAGGTTTCAGATTCGAATCCCGGTCTGTTCATGGTTATGACAAACGACTTTTTCTGATTAGACTGGGTCTTGTATGTTTATCTAAATTTGTTATAACATATAGGATCGTTGAGTTAGTGCCCCTTAACACACGTATCGAACTTACTTCCCTTAGAGCTAACATAATCTGTGTGATTTGTCCCTATACGTATGTACATATATATTTATTGATTTATTTAACACAGCCAGTTTTGACGTTTATAAAAATAACGTATCACAAAAAATACCTGCCACAGCACGGTAGATGTGTATTCAATTTTTCAATAACGAAAAACACGGTTGTTACAGACAGACAAAATATTGACAGCGCTACCTGTAGCTGAATATGGAGACTTCATAAATAATCACATTACGTCTCTCACAGTTGATATCAGACTTCGCTTTCGAAAATATATTTCAGGTCCTGAATCAAAGCACTTTATTTGTTAAGTTTCTGTAGATTTTTTTTTTTTGATATGTAAATGCCAATATATCTAAATGAGCTACATCAAAATATTAATGAAAAAGTTAGGAACGCAAAAAGTAAGAAGATATTAAAATCTATATTAGGAAAGCATTACCTCTCATTGCGTCCATTGGTACATTGTTGAGTTTCTCCCACTTAGTTTTTATATAAACATAATAAATGTAATCTGTTTTTCATAATAGTATAACGATTGCACTAAAACATGCACTATAATTGTTGTTCGAATAACTGTTAATATTGCATGTTTACTTGTCAAATTTTTTCTTGTTTACTTATTTCATTGTTCTAAGTATGTATTCAAATGAAACAAATTTAACGGATTTTATCGCGGTTTAATCATTACACACAAAGGAATTTTATACTGTTTTAAGTTCTCTATGTGTAACTATTTATTGAGCTCCATCTAAGTATGTACTTTTGTTGTTATTGGTTCCACGAGAACCTCTGCCGACAAACTGTTTTATAGTTTGTCAGGATAGATAATATGCTTATTGTACTGTTTTATATTAATAAATAAAAAAAAAGGTCAGAATATTTTCATTCAAAGAGACCAGAATATAGCACTTTTGAAACGTCATTTTGTTCATTTTAATTTGTTTGTGATTATTGACGTCAATTACTTACTTAAAAATAATTTTACTACCACTTCCAAATAAATTCTTATATACACTGATACGGTAACACCTCTTTATCCCACACGGGGAAGACAAAGCCAGGTGTTGTGATACTCGAAGATACACCACACGTAGAAAGTCTAACTTAAAATATGTATAGCGTTAATTTTATCTTGTTACGCCGCTTATAACCCAAAATAATGGCAGAAGTAGTTACGCGCGGACGACGTCGCGGGCAAAAGCTAGTCTATAATAAATCTGTAACTGAGCTGTTCGTACATGAGAAATATAAAGGAAAATTAAATATTGGGGGTACGTTTAGGAGCGACGGTGAAACCAAAAACGTTATTTTAAGATATTTTTTTTACTTAAATGCCTTTGAGTTCAATTTTGCCTGATGAGAAGTAACATTTTGTCTGTTTAAGTGCATATTTGTACAAGCATCATGCCAAAACTACTGAACGGAATTTTATGCGGCTTTCACAGTTGTATCGTAGAAGGTCCTTAATAGCGTAGGTATATCACTTATTTTAAATTTTGACACGTCGCTTAGAAACCAGCGATTATAGACAATAGTAGATACGCGCGGACGACATCGGGGGCAATAGCTAGTTAATTCTACTAATATTTTAAATGCGAAAGTTTGTGAGGATGTATGTATTTATATTTCTTATTCTTTCACGAAAAATCTATTCGACGCATTTGGATAAAACTTTACAGTCATATAGGTTATACATCAGAATAACATACTTATATGTGTCAAATTTCACGCGAACGAAGCTGCGGGCTGAAACTAGTGTTAAATAAAGTTATCTTTCCTATCGAAAAAGGGACGTCAAACATTGTCAGCCCTATTTTCAGTGTTGTGGTGTAAGACAATTAAACCTGGCCTTGCTTAGAAGTTAGGGATTAGGCGGGAGAATTAATTAGAGGCAGGCGGGAAAAAGTTGCTTGTTACTTGCAACTTTACAAGCAAATGTTGACAACCCGACGTCTCGTCTGTTGTTTTTGACTCTCGACGCAAAAAGATGGGTGTTACAAGTTTGACATATGTGTGTGTGTTCTTGCATCATTCTGTCTGTGGAATCATAGCTCCCAAACGGATAAACCGATTTGGATAATTCTTTTTTCGTTAAAAAGGTGCTTAATCGGGAATGTTTTTAGCTATTTTTTTAACCCCCGAAGTGTATTTAGTTATATTGTATCGGAAGATTTTTTAATTTTTATTTTAATTACTTATTTGAGACTCACTGCACGGTAGATAGAAGGGCGAATACTAAAAGCTAACAAATATTTCATACTCAGGTACTGAAAAAAAAACACGATACATAAAAACATCGAATACATTCGATAAAAGTATCGATAAATTAAGAAACCATTTGCCTACAACCCCGGACAAAAGTAGCAAAAAGGAGCGAGCGAAGCTTTTATACACATTAAAAGTTCCCTGGAACTTTGAGGGCCTTTTATGAGAGAATAAAGGAAAAAAAACTTGGACAAATACGCATACAAACTAACCGATAATGGCGGGAAAAACGTACGAGTTTTTTTAGGATTTTTATTTAAAAAGGTTTTTTTTTTAATGAAGGACGACTCTTTATACTTTTTTTTTAAATTAATTGAAGGTTTATTTTTTGAGTGAAATGAAGTAATCATTCAAGAGCTTGGGATAACTAGATATAAGTTTTTAATCAGAAAAAGGTAGACTACTTACATGAAAACAATAAATTGTATCATAAGATGGTAAGCAAAGTTTACAATATTTAGCAATTTGATTGATCGACGTATGTAACATTGTTTTGCAAGAACTGGTTGATATTTGACTGTTTCTTACACAATCTATAGTTTAGCTAAAGATTTATTAAAATGACCTTTGCCCGTATATTTTAGTTAAGATAATTTTTGTATCGTGCTTGATAATTAACGGTAAAAAAATAATCTAACAACTGAATTAGGTTTATTCTAATTGAAACACCAACATCCAGTAACACTGGTATTTTGTTTCACCTCAAAACTATTGTCTATAAAATAAAAATTCAGAACGGATACCATTTTTTAATATCATAATCTTCTGATGTAAATAGTGTGATTTTTTTTATGTCGGAGGCATGCGAGCAGGCGGGTCACGAGATGTTAAGTGATCACCGCCGCCCATAGACAACTGCGACACCCGCGGAGTTACAGAAGCGTTGCTAGAATTACATTTCTGAGACAAGCTATATCCTCCCCAGCAAGATCTTAGGGCTTTACATGGAACAAATGTTAAATCCGTAGTTATCTGTCGAGGAGTTCTCTCATTGGGAGCCGATCCTGAGTGCACCATCAAGTCATCATAATAATGCATTGCCATTCGGATTGAAATAGTTTACAAAACAGCTCAATTGGTAACCAGGAAGTAAAGTAAACTTTGGTTACTGACAAAAATCTGGACAGAGCTTGTAAAGTTATACATTTTAAGCAAATATTATCACTTGGTAATAGTGACACATGCAGCAACAATTAGTTTGGTAAATTCATAACGTTGTAATAGCAAGAACCGACTGCCGACAGAGTGTTAAATATTTCACAGAATTGCAACACGTTCCGAAAATTTGTTGAACGTTATACTAGATAAATTCCATTATCGCCGTGTTGATAAGCTCGCATACCGTTTTGTCAGTTTGAATCTATATTTAATAAATCTCGATTTGTTTGATAGAGATGGAAATAATATGGAAAAATAAATGTGTTGTGAAGCAGCAACATAAATAGACCATCTGTAACTGTTTAACTTTTACGGTTCATGACATTCAGCCTGGTGACAGAAAGACAGACAGTCAGCGAAGTCTTAGTAAGAGGGTTCCCGTCTTAGTCAGAGAGAACCCTCTTGGTATGGAACCCTAAAAATAGTTTTATCTTCATAATAACTTTCTCTTTCTCTTTATTTAATAAAAATAATTCTTGGGTTTCATACCCGGGTCTAAATTTCAAATGTCTCTCATAATTTCGCTTTTAAATAGAACTGATAAAACTCAGTAATCAAATATAAATACTTATATCCATAAGTTACCATAAAAAATACTTAAAACAAAAGTTAAAAACTCCGAATATGAATCAACGAATATTATTTTATATTCTGTATTTCTGTCACCAAACATTTTCATTAAAACAAGAAAGAACACAATTAAAAACCTTCTCGTCTCACGAATATCGTTCATTGTATGACTTTAGATCACTCCCCGAAGTAATTTGTAAGTGATTATTCGAAAATAATGAGTATCACAACACTGACCCAATTTAAGCGGGCACAATTGTGTCATAAAATTCTGTAGGAACTGTTCCGAATAATGAAATGTGCTGTTTGTTTTGGTCATGTTTTTTATTTCACTACATAGCATAAAATAAGTCCCTTTCCGCTGTCTGTCCCTAGCTATGCTATGATCTTTAAAACTACGCAACGGTTTTGATGCTTTTTTTTTAATAGAAAGGGTGATTCACAAGGAAAGTTTTTAGGGCCGTGCGCAGTTTTATAATAAATAAATATACTTATATAGACACAAAATTAAGTTAGCCCGAAATTAAGTACGAGACTATGTTGTGTATGTATGTGTTTATATATGTATTTTATGATAAATACACATATAAACATCCAAGACTCAGACCAATCAGAAAGATATGTATCATTTTTCATCGTGACCTGACCGGGGAACGATCCCGAAACCTTCCGGGTGGCGAACAAGCCCCGCTCATTATGTTCAATGCTCTGAGCAAAAGAAAAACGAAGGACATACCAATTACGCAGTTCAGTTTAGTTTTGAACTGACTTAAACAAATAAATAATTTTTATTGAATTTATTAAGCCATTAATTGACCTGTACAAGAAATGACAACATGTGAAGAAAGTGGTGTTGCTATCAACTAAAAAATATATATTTATGTTTCCAACACATTATATATTGTATTATATATTTACGAGTACGGTAATTAAGTTCATACTGAATACTAGTAATTACCCGTTAAGTATAGGAAAAAACTTTGAATTCTTAACAAGTTTTTTTTTGTAACAAACATGGAGGCTTTATGAACAAAGTCGGAGTAATGATTACCTTAATGAAGAAAGTCACTTCGGGTAATTGAAGTTTAAAACTTCCACGTGAGTACTTATGAGTTGAATGTTTCTTGAGAGTTTGGTATCGAATTTTAATGACAAAAAAGTCTACATTTAATGTACTCTACGAGTTAATATAAGATTTATTAATTACTAGCTAATGCCTGCGACTTCGTCCACGTAGTTTACTTAGTACTACTACAACAAATTATATCCCTCGGGAACCGTACATGTTTTGGGATAAAAAGCAGGCTATCTTTTATTCCAGATCATCGCCCATACAAAGAGCCCCTATATACATATGTTTTTCTTAAACATCTCCCATGTACAGACATAGCTCAGTTACAATTTTATTATATGTATAGATTACTTTTAAATATTATTAATTAATAAAAACACTATCCAAAATAATAAAAAAAAGAAACTTAAAGCTGAAAACTATTTATAGAAAAAAATACATTACAAATTTTATAGCTCTTCAAGGACACTGCACTGTAGCAACGTGCCCAAAGAGCTGGCAGCATTGCCTATTTGGATGGCAATACTTATCCTAAATATATACTCTACAAGTATATATTTTTTGAAACACCAACCTTTGTATGTTTGTGGCAGTAAATGAAAAGTTATATAAGTCAACAGAAGAAATAAATTAAAATACATCTTTTATTTTATATACTATGGATTATTAAAATTTGTTAGCTTTTTGGCCGTGTCTTCGCTTGCGTTCTGAAATCCGTGGAACTTGAGTCCGAATTCCGTGGGATTTTTTGGAATTGCCAAAACCCGTCTTAGATATGTCCTAAAAGGAATAAATCATGGACGACGTTTCTGAGATTTCGTGATGAGTTAGTCAGTGAGCTTTCGGTTTTAAATATATAAGCTATTTTTACAAAGAAACACAGACAAACCAAGCTAACAGCAAACCAATTATAAAACTATTATTTATAGTTTAATAATAATTTTAATGAACTTCAATTTACCCAGAATAACACAGATCATTCGAACCGTAAGGAAAATAAATACAACGGCCATTAATAACTCAAAGAGTGTATCAGTTTCGGGGTCTTACCCAAAATTGATGCTTGCGCCTTTTGGGGTCACCTAAATTCATGAAAATTTCTCAGCTGATGTGATAAATAAAGGGTTCCGTACAACTATTTGATTTAATTAAAGGCGTGAGTGGGGCGTGTCGCGGATTTCCAGTCGCTCCGTTACGCCTCGCCGATTGTAAGAAGTTAACCAAGTTTCAATTTACTGGTTTAATTATAAAATATTGAAGTTGTACGCAAGTGGGGGAAATGTTTGTACTTTGTTTGAACGCAAACACTACTGCTGAAAATATATATTTTCATTTCTTAAGTTTACGCGAATATTACACATTGAAATGAAACAAATATATATTCAAGTAGTTCATTATTTTTCTTTTATTATTGTAACTCTTACTAAAGTTATTGTTATACTTATTATATAATGTAGAATGGTAACGAGAACGACTGCCGATAAACCGTTTGGCAGATTTAAAATGTATGTAATATTGTTTAAACTGAAATAAATAAATAAATAAATAAATAAATTAAAAAAAAATGTGACTTTTATGTTTCTTTAGAGGTAATATTTGGAAATTTTTAACTGATTCATATGAAACTTCGTATAATTTAATTTTTTGTTTGCCTCTGGGAAGGACATATGTATGTAAGTAAGTTTACATCTGACAATTGAGCGATATACCGAATTTCAAGCGTGCAAAGCCGAGAGTAAAAGACTAGTAAATTAATTTACAGTGCTACACGTTTACACGCCTCTTTGAAAGTATGTAATGCTAAAGAAATACCTATTATAAATAATTAAAAGTCATCATCATCTGCCTGCACTGCTCCCATATTATTTGGGGTCGGCGCAGTATGTCTTATTCGTCATACTGCATACTGTTTCGGCATGCGTTTTACAGCCGGCCGCCTGCCTGACACCAACACTCCTTGGGAATGCTCTCGTAGTGTTTTATCCGCCACGACGCGGTGACCCATAAATTGCTGGTGGTATGCACTGAGCCTCCCAATTCCCTTAGTCGCCTTTTACGACACCCACGGGAAAGTATGGGGTGGTGCTATTCTTTCTTCGGATTCACCACACGGATTAAATATTATAAATAATTTAAAGTAAGATTCCGAAGTACTTTTCTTGTTAGTGATATTCTACATATGTATAGTACATAACGATCATTTTGTATTAGTTTGATCATTTTTGTACTCAAAACTAAATCTTTATTCAGAAATTAGACCCACAAGGTCTATTTCTTTAAAACATTTTTTTCATCCCTCAGCTGCATGTATGGAGAGCTGCCCATAAAAGTTTTATTTTTAAAATCATACCGCACAATTTTGTAGCTATTAATTGAATCTATTTACCTTCTAAATTTAAACCTTATAGTATGCATAGTCTTCGAATAAAATGACTGTGACATACAGACAGGCGGACATGACGAAACTATAAGGGATCCGTTTTTGCCGTTAGGTTACAAAACTTCAAAAAGCACCATAACAATGCATGTAAAACCCAAGACCGATGTACTATAAGACTGATAGCTTGCACACGAACGTAACATGATATTTTTACGCCCAATGAACAGCGGGAAAATTTAATAACAAGGGATATAAGTTAAGACATAAAATAAAGAAATAATTTCTTTTTAAGTATTAAACCTATTTTAAGCGCCACATACATAAGTTGATCCGAATTACACCAAAGAACTCTATGCTGCGGTGATAAAGGCGAATTTGCAATGTAGAAACTGCCATTTTGATTAAAGTTATTTGGCATGGAGTATATTAATATATTTATTCAAAAAGAAATAGGAAATCCAACTTAAATAATAGGCATAGTTCTAGGATTTAGGAGAAATTTCCTATTTTTCAAATGCGCTTAACTCCAAAACTAAGAGAGTTATGAAGATAAGTAGTTATGAAATCTAAGGTACAACACGCGATACTAATAAAACGACGGGCGGGAGTTTTTTGTAGGCCGGCAACGCTTCTGTGACCCCGCGGGTGTTGCAGTTGTCTATGGGCGAGGGTGATCACTTAACATCGTTTGCGTGGGACACGCAAACGAGCAGACGGGTCTAACATAAAAAAAAGACTTTTCTGTCTTTTTGGAATATGAACCAAAAATCAAAAATAAATAATGTTTTATTAGCTTCGTTGGATAATTGGATACAAATATTAATTCACTAAAGAATAAAAATATAACGTTGAAAAATATGCCCAGTATTATAACCCAATTTATACTTAAGTGGCGTACCATAATAAGGCCTGTACAAAGATACACCGAGCGACGTCGTATATAACATCTTTCTTCAGTATAACACCTGTGTCTTCGTTTATTTTTTTTATGTAAGAGGGAGGCAAACGAGCAGGCGGGTCACGTGATGTTAAGTGATCACCATTTATTATTGATCTATTATTTATTTATGCAATAGTCTCATAATACGAGCTAAAACGCGTGAAAACGTAGGTCAGAATTCTATTTTCTGTTCAACCTTACTTTATCTGACACGCACTGCAATTATGCCCGGGGTGAAAATAATGGCCTTTGAAATAACCGGCTCAGTGCGAGTCGGACGCGCGCAACACGGGTTCCGTACCATCATCCGTATTATCTATAAACAAAACTTAAATCATGTTTGTTGTAAGCCACCCTTAATTATTTATTTTTAGTTATTGTTGTTATAGCGGCAACAGAAATACATGTACATACCTATATCATCTGTGAAAATGTCAACTTTGTAGGTATCGCGGTTCTTATGATACAGCCTGGTGACAGATGGACAGCGGAGTCTTAGTAATAAGGTCCCGTTTTACCCTTTCGGTACGGAACTCGTAAGAATTCCCTAACATGTTATCCATGTTTTATCCTAAAAAACTTACCAAAGCGAGCAGTGGCGCGTAAGACATTGAAAACTTTGAAAAGATGTAAGTATATAATATACCTATCATTTGCAACCAAAATTGTTGCATGTATCTTAAATTTATTTATACTAGGAGGGCTTAAAATACTTTAGAGATATATTAAAGTAGACCCCAAAAGTATATTTTCTTGGTTTACACTGGATTAAAAAAATAAAATAAAAAAACAAACAAACAAAACATAATTTAAAAATGATCTTTTCTATTTCATAAGTAATTTAAAATTCGAATCCAAAAATACACAGAGAATTAAGTTTCATGTAACGGCCAAACTAACCGGCCGTTGGCATGATTCCACAAAATCCGTCTCCATCTAGCCCTGAAGCGAACACGTTAAAACTAATTTAACCAAAGATTTAACCGTCTTAAAAGGCAATTCGGGCAATGAGACGAGAGCGAATAAAAAAGAATTTCTGACAAAAATCCATGAAAGAATAATAAGGATGGTTGCAAGCGCAGACGTTAATCAAGTCGAATACGCGTGTTACATGGCCTTCTGTAAGCGCTCCATTATTTTTTAACTACTGTGACGTGAGTGATTTAATGTTATCACTTCGTCCGTTCGTCTCACTTTTACTGAGTTGTTTTTACAACCCTATATTTCACAATTACAGATACAGTATCATGTCTACCTTTACGGAGTAGACAGAACCAAGAGTCGTGAAATTTGGAGGCCAAATTAAGCTAAATGGTGGATTAGTATTAATTGAGGTTCAGATAGGTATAGTTGTTATAGGTTGTTCGGCGATCGTGTACGAGATCCCTGTTTTAAGCCCTTTTCTTTGATGGATTTGTTGGTACTGTGGTGGTATTGTTGTTTTTTTCTCAAACCAAATATTCTACGTTTTTTAGACACGTAGACAAGATTTTTTCTTTTGTTTGACATCTGACAACGGGAAAAGCTAAATAATTTATATATATTTACATTAATCACACGAAATACTTACAGTTGATTGGTCTACTTGAAATAAGACTTCGGTGGCAAGTCATCAGTTAAAAGTAGAATGGCACGGATTCGGAAAGTCTGGTATATTTATGGTTACGCTTAAAATTTGCCGCTCCGCTGTGGCGAAATACAATGAATTGCTTTGATTTCAACCCCGTTTTTGTTGACAAAATCATTGGCTGGCTGCTTTAGCGGGAATCTGACGGAATTTAGCAATTTATGTCTGAAAATTTGTATTTAAAAAGATTAAAGGCTGTACAACTAAACTCAACTCGAAAAACTCTAGCGTGACCACTAGTTCCTGAGAAATCCAAGTCCTCACGGCAATCAGTAGAGATAATGTACCATTTTGACCAGATCGCGGATGGGACCTAGGTTAGTTTTTGGGCACTAAGAAGCATTAAGTCAATGTGTGTGTTGCCCCAAGCTGGTTCCCTCCACTGATTTACTGAACAATAAACATCTTCCTCGCGTCCATATTGAATGATCGCTGGCGTAATATATTCGATTCGAACACGCGAATTGAATGTGTACGTTTAATTTGCATATGCAAACGTTCATGGCATAGTTGGAACGATAACGGCAAACTTATCATGTTACAAGACAGTAATGGATAGCTTACAAAGTTTAACGCTACACTCGATTAGATAACCAAATAAAACCTTATTTGTTATCACATATTATTTGACTATTATATATATAGGGGTTGTGATATGACATCTTGTTGTAAAACCTTCTTATATTT
>JADGIL010016772.1:7039-21289 GCA_020352625.1 Cactoblastis cactorum
CAAAGTGTTAAAATCATAGGAAAAACAGGTTTTTCGGATGAAAATTTGGATTTTTGGACAGGTTTATGAGGAACACGTAAAATAGGGATGATTTCTGTATCAAAAGGATAAAAACTGAATTTAAATGGTTTCTATTCTATCATCCTCATTATTTTATTAAATTATTACGATCAAACAACAAAGGCATATGAACGTAACAACCCAAAATAGTAAGTTTCTCTTTTTCTACGTCTAATTGAAATTACATTAACAGTTGCGGCGATTAATTTTTTATTCATGGGAGCTAATTAATCGAATACAGATGGTCCCTTGTTAGCCGCTCACATTACGAATCGATATCTCGATAATTCGATTCATCGATAAAATAAAGTTTTGAGTGAATGGATAAACACAATGGTCGCCTGTAGAGCTGTGCTGTGCTTTCTATGGCAACATAATCACCTATTGTTCGTCGCTGTCGTCGCTAGATGGCCAATTAAAATGTGCTCTATGACATTACATTTAAAATATTATAAAGTTTTATAAGAACCATGTAATCTATACATATAATAAAATTGTAACTGAGCTATGTCTGAACAATAAAGATATAATATTTTGAATTTTGTAAGATACATATTTCAGAAAAAATATATAGGAGTTATAGTAGGCAAAACGATTGCTTTTAGAATTTTTGTCAATCTGTCTGTATATTTGTACGCGCATCACAAAAAAAGTACCAAAGAGATCTGGATGAAATTTGGCACACCGATGGACCAAATTTAAAAATATTAAAATCTACAAATTTTTCAATGACCAATCGGCGCTAAAGGTTACAACTTGTAAATTAAACTTATCATAACAGCCTTATTTCCATATATTACGGCGATAAAGTTTGATAAATCTTAATGTGTTTAGTTTAAATAGTTATTTCCGTACTAATTTATACGAGGCATGCATTTTAATGTGTGTTATGAGGCTTAATAGGCGCTGGAGATGATCGTTCACGCATGTGTAACATTCTTATATTAACAGCGATACAAGCCGTGCCTACTGGATGCTATATTGTGGGAATCTTTGGACAAATCACGCAGAATCAATTTTGAATTGTTTATAGACAATACAAATATGTGTAATTTTAAATAATCATATATTATTTGCGGTTGTGTAAAATATATAAATTCAATGAAATCTGACATACTTTCTCGCATTGAATTTTTCACAAGAGTTGGATGTTATTCTCTGATTATTAAGTACTGAAGTTAGATTTTGAAAATATACATTTAAAATCAAAGGCCACTTTGGTCTATCTGGCCATAATTATAAAATTTTAGGCGTTTGTTAAGTTATATGAATAAGGAAAGTAGTAAATTATTATACACATATATAACAAGTCAATAACAAATATGTATATAGGGGAAAATCACGCTAATTGAGTTAGCCCCAAACTAAGTTCGAGACTTGTATTATACTAACTCAATTACTATATTTTATAATAAATACATATAATAACATCCAAGACCCCGGTCAATCAGAAAAGTCATTTTCCATCATGGCCTGACCGGACCGGAGCGAATCCGGGACCTCCAGAGTAATAATACTAATATTCAGGCCGCCTGTACTGTACCGGCATTCAAAAGCTACTTGACAACATTAACTGAGTTTGAGCAGGAAACTGTATGTAAATATGTGAATTCTGGCAATAAAACGAACGAACAACGGAAGAAATTACAGTTTCTAATTAACTGTGGGAACTTGGGAAGTGCAGATATTGAACAAGATGCCAGAATATTTTTAATAGGCCTTTTATATTTAAAAGCAGATTTACATCGACAACAATTTTGAGAGAAATTATTTTTATATGTTACTAAAAAATAAAAATAGAGTACTATTTGGAATCCTCTAATAATAATCCGTGTTAAGTAATTTTATTTAACGTCCCTTTCAAGTAAAAATTTGTTCAGCGATTTGAAAGATCTGAGGTACCTAATAACGACTTAAAGTATGAATCCGAAAAAGAATTTACCAGTAGCAAAATACCACATTAAATATTACCACTGTTTAAAAATGGCAGAAGATTGATAAAATCTTAGTTTAGTTATTACATTTAGTAGTCGTTCATCATAAAAAGAACAATTAAGATACCGACAGTGTCAAATCTTTATAGATAAATAGACGGATTCAAAAAATAAGGAGTTCAGAATGGCCTGACTTCCTTCCAGGCAATAAGTGCAAAGCCTACAATCTAGCTAATTTCGAGAAACAGTGGACGAAATAATTATTATCAAGGGTACAGATGCCAACTGTACTATAGGCATTTCGTCGAAAACTAGACAAATTATTGAATAATAATAGTGTTACGAAAAGATATACATATTGTTATTTATGCTATTAAAATCACGACATTTTTATAATTAGAGCTATTTCTCGACAGTGTAAATAATAACCAGCTGTTACCAGTTAGTACTCAATATAGGTAATTTTGTAAAACGATTTATTGTTTTTTCTACTAAAATTAATTCTATTATAAAATAATTTTTTTTTATTGATTTCTATCTTTCTCAAATCTGTATTGAAACAGACACCGACATGGTTCTATGAGTTACATACCCTTGTGCTGGACCAAGCGCGGGCAAGCCGCTATCCGGCCAACTAGTTAGCCGTGAAATATGTGCGGAGTGCTATCTCTCAAAACGCTATAAATATAATTATTTGTAAAACCAATTTACTGGAGTTATAGAATTTGTGATTTGTGTTGAAGTGGCCACTGGCTGATTAGGAACCAGGTTGCTTGCTCTTCGTATTAACATAGATCAGTGTGTATTTATAAGTGTTAATGACTTTAACATTTACAATTTAGACTCTTACTTTTTTAGTGTTCTGTCCTCGAAGAGTAAAACGGGACCCTATTACTAAGGCTTCGCAATCTGTCTGTCTGTCTATTACCAGGCTGTATCTCATAAACCGTGATAATTAGACAGCTTAGTAGTTATAGTACGATATAATGAAAGAGTTCTCTATTTTGAATGTTATGGTCATTAAAAGATGAAAGTAATTCCACTCGGATTTACTGTGATACCTTTCATTTATTTCAAAAATATTATTTACAAATACAAGACCAATAAAACACTAGTGGCGCATAAAAGGTGCATATGATACATGAAAAAAAAATCGTTAATGTAGCTATTCCCTTTAAAACTTTAACGCCAAATTTTTATACTCAATTTTATACTACTTTAACAAAATAAGTATACCACAAAAAGTCCGGAAATATGCAATCTATGCTTATGATCAGGGTAAAAAATTAAAGGCCATTATGATGCGAATTTATTAAGTTACCTTTTGTACAAAAAAAGCGATACCTACCTGCCAAATTGTGAATAGCTTATTGACATTTTGTCAAAATAGCCGCTAATGCGTTAAAATATTATATTAAAATATTATACCTCTGATTTTGTAAAAAGTTTCAGGTTTATAGTTTTAATAAATTTTGCGAACAATAACGGTACCTAATATCTCAAAAAACTAATGTTGGTTGGTAGAACATACGCTAGTTATTCACCACTGACTCTACCCTGAGCTCTACCTGAATATATCATTATATAAAATAAACTTTAAATTAGTTCAATCTGTGTGATTGATCTTAACTTTTAGCTGATAATCCACTACATTTAGGTATAAAAGTTGTTTGATCTCAGAGACGAGAAAGCTAAAGAAGTCATGCGTGACGGCCGTCTCGGGGTATCACATCTCGTGAGGGCTCATCGAGTTACGTCTCATCATAGTATGATTTACTTTATATTACGGTATTAGCCTTTTTTACTCACGATGGAACGGAGAAGTTATAGGGTAAGAGGTTGTTTGTTTGTGCACAAACAAATGTTTCCATCTATCACCAAAACGGTTTGACCAACCTAGATGCGAAATTCTGTGATCGAATGGTATTTTACCGATGATGGTTGTCAGATAGGTGTTCTGATGTTTGTCTGCCAGGGGACGCTACAGTAAACAACATGGAATAAGTAGTTTAAGAAGTTTTAATAAGCAAGTAAATAGTAGTTTTTTACTAGGTAGAGTCATGTCAATCATGTCCGAGAGAAATCTCAAGTTCTCATATTTACCATATGTTTTGAACTCGTTCAATAGTTTAATGATCGAACACTATAATATTTCTTTACCTATCGATATTTCTGTGTCAGCAATTGATCAAAGTTAGGCGTTAAAAAACACGACTTGTAAATGTAATTATGCTAACAGGCCCCATCAATGACTTTCGTATGCACATCATTAATATATTCTATTGGCACTGTCATATATAAAAGCATTTGCTCACATTATTATCCATTTGATAAAAAGATTTATTGGGATGCTGTAGAAAATTGACGTAAATTTATTCAAATATAGTCTGTTAATTGTAAAACGAGTGTTTATAGTTATAACGATTTGATAGTTGATGTCTGTCTATACATCACACTCGGTTCTGTACCATCGCAAGTCAAACGGTTTTAAAAAACAATTTATGATTCAATGCTCTTCCTAAATGGAATCTGACATGGAATGTTTCGACAAGAGGAGCAATGGTATTTGAAGCCATTGAATTTCTTTTGGGGTATGATGGATAACTGTTGATGGCAATACGATTTGTCGTGACTGCTGGTCGATGGGTGATGGGAATGGTTTGGTGATTCGTGGCCGAATATTAAGAGCATAGTTCAAAAGCTAACACCCGTGGATGGGGTCAAACACATTAGCCACTAGCGCGCTACGTGTGCCTATACCTTTATTAATCAAAGTTACATCGGTCGTTTTTTTATCCGACCGTGTCGGTTTTAGCCTGAGAATCAAGTTTTTGATATGTGCGCAATGTATTAAACTGAAAAATTATAATGCAAGTTGTTAATGAGCATCTAAACTGTCAGTGATAAAAAATATGGCATTAAATCTTTATTAATAACGCAACTTTAAATGTGGAATAGGCTCGTTCCGTAATTTAAAGTGTGTTAATATTTTGTACAAGTCTATCTGAGTTGATAGAAATAACCATCATCTTCAAACAAATTCATTCAAATTTAATCTAAAATAAATGTGTGGTAATATTATAGTTTGGAACACTTTTTTGTAGGCCGATATTCTGGAAGGTTTTTTATAGGCCGGCAACGCTTCTGTAACCCCGCGGGTGTTGCAGTTGTTGATGGGCGGCGGTGATCACTTAACATCTCGTGACTCGCCTGCTCATTTGCCTCCCACTGACATAAAAAAAAATATTTCAACAGAGAAACAAACCGCTATAGGCCTACCGTTACTTTTACTTTTGCCCGATTCATATAATTTTTTAAAGCAATTAAAAAGTATAGCTTCCTTGTGGCGTTCGGTGTCGGAAGCTAAGTCGTTATCGTTGACAAATGTGAGATCTCGTGTGTACCGTAATAAGATTTGGTTTGGCTTCGTATTATGAGGAAACCGAAAACCGCTCCATAAATAACTGTAGTGGAGGCGGATTGTGAAGGCTTTATATTGATTTAGAGTCTGTGTAATGTAGTACAGACGATTTACAAATTTGTTGCAAATTCCCACTTTACTAATTTACAAATCAATCAATTAGTAAGTAGCAGAGTTTTTTGAATAAACTTCAGTGTGAGAATCTGCCTGGTGTGCGATGTGCATAAAGTCATCTCGTGCAGTAAAATTGTACACAACACTCATAAATTAATGTAGAAAATCAACGAAAAAAACAAAAATAAATTTCTCAAATGAGGACATATTTCCAGTAGTATTTTTTTTTATGTTAGAGGGAGGTAAACGAGCAGGCGGGTCACGTGATGTTAAGCGATCACCGCCGCCGATAGACAACTGCAAAACCCGCGGGGTCACAGAAGCGTTGCCGGCCTTCAAAAAGGGAAGTAGGGCCTCCGGGTCTCCCACTCACCGGACGGAGCATAGTGATGGTCGGTCTTCTGTGGGAGTGTGGTACTGCCCCGGACGAGCTGGCCCATTCATGCTGCACGCTAAAAAAATATGCAGCAGGCTCATACCACTACGATTACCAAATTATGTGACAAATTGATATGATAAACTAGTCATATACATAGTAATTGATGTACAGCTTATATAATACTATACTAATACGAGACAGCTTGACACGTGAATGTACGTAACTTGGTTAAAGCATACCGATGTAAGGGCCGTATGAGCCACCTGATCTCGCGCGAGGCTCATCTCTGTCCGCAGTTGAAACCGCAAATGCTGAACTCATATTTCACCACAGAACCATATAGACACTGGATATCAAACGTTAAACATACCACATTGAAAATAATTCCAGATTTTTTCTGACTTATTACAGGGAGATTGCGATTTCAAGCCAATATTTTACGTCTGATTACGTCTATACCAGTTTTTAATCAAACTGATGTTTTAAAGATTGAGCGTATTTTAATAATATAGTAATTTAAATATGTATACGTATGTATGTATAATGCCAACATAATAATTATCATGACATGCTTTTTTTTAGTAAAATGGTTTAATATACCATTATTATAACAACATATTTTTTTTGGGAAATTAAAACGTAATGCTACAAAAATATGTGTTTTTGAATTATTAAAACTCAATAACTATCGCAGATTTAAGTTTTGCTGAGACACTCGCATTACATGTATCGAATTAGCTACGCATACTCTACAAAAATATGTACTTTATACGTACATATAATTATAGTAACAATCTCGTTAGATACAGATCTAAATATCCATGCTAACTAAAATCGCTTAGACATATAAGCCATCTTCGGATACCAAACTATAAATTAGCTTTTAAAAAGTAGTAATTTCAATTTGCGTCCGTTCGTGACGAGGCGGCCATAAACATTCGGCCGGTAATCGAACCTGCGGCTCGGCACTACCGGTAAAAGGAATTCAGTCGGTGGAGAATTCCTCGACTCGAATACGGAAACAGAGGATGCGGTAGCGAAATTTTTTAATTATCAATTGTCTATCATACGACATACTAGCTTTAATAGAACGAGACAAAAAGTAGCTTGTCACTCTTCAGCCCTATAACTATCTCTACACGTCACTATCACACTAATACGTTGCTTCGTTTTGACGTGAAAGACGGACAAACAAACATACACATTTATTATATCAGTATGCATTTGATATGCCTACATCACAAAAACATGTGAATAAAAATTAAGAATAAAAATATGTACGACACACGACGTGATTGAGTTTTAGTCTCTAATTTAAGGCAAGAAAGAAAAGATTCCAATAAATCAAAGAAAACCTATTTTTGCCAACTCAAGAGAAGTCGAACGCAGTAAAATTTGATAGACAAGGGCTTGGTAGAGTACTTACATCAATGACTAGTTCTTTAAAAAAGTGTGAATAAAATCTGTATTAAAAGTTTATTAGGCTCTCATACTCGCGGCTCTGTCCAATGTGAACAAGGCTTTAGATAAGAAATGAACGAAATCGGGAGTAATTGTTTTTGTATCGCTACTATGAAAACGTGTCTGAACCTATCTTATTAGATTTAATTGCATATAGATAATACACCACGACTTTTACTGTTGGAAGGTGGCACGTTTTAGTAACAACAGAGTGGAAAGATATTTCTACAATTATTTTTAAGAAGGATCCCTTATAGTTTTGTATATCCAACTGCCATGTTATTTGGAGACTTAAACGACCATTATAAGGTTTAAATTTTGAAGGTAGTCAGTTATTTAATGAACCGTTAGTTACATAATTTTGAAAAATAAAACAATTAGGGTAATGGTAGCACTCCTTGTAATTGAAGGATGAAAGTGTTTATTAGAAAACAAAGCCTTGTGGAGTATCCATAACATTGGTCTATTATATATGTAATATATGGCTATTACTTTGCCATATTTAACATCTATTATTAAATAAATGTTAAATATGGCAAAGTATGAAGAATTTTCAAATAACAAACTAGGAACTTTAATTTATTTATGGTATACTTGTTCATTAATTATCAGCCATTTGGACCTAATAGGAAAAATTCTCACATTAATTTATTTTACATAAAATCCAGTCACGAATTTCACCTCGACATGTTCGGACGTACTGTACTGTTTATTAATAACGTTACGTTTTATGCTAATTCGTCGATCGATTAGAACGCTGTTCTTTAATTAAATTGCCTATTTTAAATCAATACTCGCAGCGGCATAAGTGATAGTCGAGAATCAATTGATTTATCAAGCAATTACAAACTACAAGACCGTTGCATCGATCAGGTTTCAAACCTTCCAATTTGGCATGGCTACGCCATTTTTCTAAATGAAAAGTTGATCTAATAAATTTTATCATAAATTGGTTAGCGGGGACATCAAAACGTTAGATCGGATGCCGAAAGAACGTTATTAATGGCGTCCATTTTGATTTTTACTTCGTCTATCTGTTTATGTTCTTACGAGTTTATCTACATATATGTATGTATGTTCGGTGTTTTATAGCATTATTGGCTTCCGATGTTTCTGTAATAAATGCTTAGAGTTGTAGTTTTGTTTTCAGTGGTGTCATGTTCTCCTATAAAATGCTTGAGGGTTTGCTTGTGTAAGAATTTCTGAATAAAAAGTTCTTTACATGCCACTAAAGGATATGATAATGTCGTAGGTATATTTTTTAAATTAATATTGACTCTGGCCTACAATATAAAATGTTCACTTTTTTTTGCAAATAATGATATATTATTTTACACATACATATGGAATAGACTGTCTCAAAAATCTTATTTTTATTTCTTACTCTATTATGTATCTATAGTTTTTGGGAATATTTTCATTCACTCCACCCATATTAACTTTGGTCTCAACACATTGTGCCCAGCAAATTGCAATACCCTGATCATGTCTCGTCATATTTATTCATAAACTGTAAATAACTTGCAAATGCCTCGGGAGCGAGTTCGTCGGATCCCGTCCTATAAACGAGACCAGTTGATGGCGAGACATCACATCGACTGCTTTAAGTACTGGACCATACTCTCTATGGTAATATAATTTGTTGTCGCAACTCTTGACTCTTTTAGAGGTTGTGTGGTAATATTGTGGTTAAATAATAATTTTAAATCTGAAATATTACGAGTAGTTTTGTTTGGGAACTAATAAACTACGCAACTAAAAATTACACAAATAAAAACATTTGCAAATTTTTGTTGGTTGGGTTAGTATGATGGGAAAGAAGAAGTTGGGCCTCCGGCTCTAAATAAATTACTAAAAAAAGAGCTGACTGCCAATATTTAATAATGAATAGGTACGTTAAGAAGAAGAAGAAATGTGTAACCTACATAGTTACACGGTTCATCATCAACATTTCATCATGTCATATTCTATTGACAGATACGGCGTTATTAAATTAGTGAATTGAGTATAAAAGTAAATTTTTGATAGTACTTCTTAATTGGACACATAATCAAAATAACTTATTTACTCACTGTGATATTCTTAAATTTAAATCAATTAGAAAACAACATGAAAGTAGCAAAAATATCTATCCTAATTTTCGTCATTTTGATAACTAAATCAGGGAAAGGTACACCTCTCTCGAGAAGCAACTTTACCACAAAAATTTGTAAAACTTTCTCACGTTTAATTGGAGACCATAAACATTTGCAGATTCCGATAATATGTGCACTTCCTGTGCTTACTGGTTTTAAGATATATTTAGATAAATACCTCGACAATAAATCTCCGAACTGTTATTAGAAAGCTGACAAAATACTTTTATTTTGAGTTCAAAATATATGCGACTTTTTCTCTCTTTTACACTGTACAAAAGTATTCTTTTAGGATTTGTAAAGTAGTATTAAGAGAATTAGAGTTAAGAATAATATTGGGATGTAGAATAACATAATAATTTTATAAAATAATATACTATTTTATTAAATAATATTGGTCACTTCCAGCTGCGTACATAAAAAAAGATTCATTCAGGGTTGGCAACGCTCCTGTGATACTCCTAATTGTAGCAGACGTAAAAAGGGTACGGTGACCAATTTCCATCAAGTGGGCAATATGCCTGTTTACCTGTCCGGTTATTAAAAATAATCATTGAAAAATTATGAAAATATTTAAAAGCCGTTGTCATCATTAAAATCTTAATTCCTAGATTATCGCCGTTAAATAACTAATTTTTTACTCTACATGATAAAAATAGTGTTTTACTGAAATAATATATTATTTATATTGGAAAGAAATGCCAACCAAAATATTAATAATCTGAGTTTTAGCTTTAAGATAATAATTTAGCTTTAAATGTGTAATAACTATTCTTCATGTTTTAAAAAAAAAGTTATGAAGAAATAATGCTAATTATTGATTTTCAATTTTTTGATAATTTTGAAGGCAATTATTTGGCTGTCAATATCACATAGGTAATCAACTTTCTTTGACTTCAGTACGCGACTGTCACGTCACTATCGCATCATTTGTTGCCCCCCATTAAGGCACAATCGCGGCCACTTTTGACCCGAATCAGTAGCTTAATCACCTGTTAATTTGTTAGAAGCCGGAGCAAACGCGCCGCGCGGGGATTTATAGCTTCATCTCAGTCACCTTGCTTATTTTATCCACTTTTTAAACAAAAATCGAACGTTTGAAATTTACCGACGACATTTTTTTGTTTATTGGCACTTTCCGATGCCGATAACGAATTCAATCGATTTATAATTCGGATAGTAAATTCGATTAATTTGACAGAAATTTGTTCGTAGGTGCCGTATGAATTTTAATGTGACATTATTGAGATTTGGTCTGAGTTATGATATTTTAGGTTGGCTATTGGAGATTTTAATATGCCAACGTGAGTAGAAGTCCAGGGTTCGATTACTAGATTTAAATACATTAAATTCTAATTATTTATTAATATTGGATATAAATACACATTTTATATTGGATTTCATTGTAATAGTTGAATCCAGTGATCAATTATTTTGTAACTCGTACTAATGGATGTAAATTGTAATGTAAATTGTAAATTGTAATGTAAATTGTACTAATGGATGTTTTGTGCAGAGTGAGTAGTTCTCTGTATATTTATATTTGGATCTAATTAATGCCCGCGACTTCGTTCGACCAATGGATACTGTAATATTTTGTCAGCCCCTTGCACGGTTACAATAAATTATATCCCTCGGGAACCGTACATTTTTCCGGGATAAAAAGTAGCCTATATTTTAAGCTAGGTCATAGTTCATTGCTGTGCCAAATTTTATCCAAATCTGTTTGGTAGTTTTTGTGTGATGCGCGTACAAACATAAAGACAGACAAAAATGCAAAAATTCTGAAAAGAATCGTTTTGCCTTCTGCAGGTCCTATAAAAAGCCCCTATATATGTTTCTTTTAAATAAATACAGACATAGCAATAGCATAGCAGTTACAATTTTATTACATGTATTTTTTATGTCAGAGGGAGGCAAATAAGCAGACGGGTCGCGAGATGTTATGTGATCACCGCCGCCCATAGACAACTGTAAAAAGAAGTTGGGCCCCCGGCTCTCCCACTCACCCGACGAAGCATGGCGGCTGATAACCGCCATTTAGGCGTCGGTCTTCTGGGGGAGTGTGGTATTTCCCTGGACGAGCCGGCCCATTCATGCTACAGGCTAAAAAGAAGCGTGTAGCTGGCTCCACACCACTACAAGTAGTGGCTCCATACCAGTACTAGTAGTGGCTCCATACCACTATAAACATGTACCTATAGATAAGTGAAAGATTTTTATATTATTTATTCATATTTTTTTATAGATTTTGCAATTCCATTTCCTGTAAATATGTTTTGTCTTGTTACAATAACTTTATAGTATGTGAGTAAATACATTTTTTATTTCGCATTATTGCGGTAAAAATAAAATTTAGTAAAGGAATAGAAATAATGTTTAAGCTGAGTGTCCAAAGAGAAACAGCTCAAGCTAAGCCTCCGCTGTCTGTTTATCATTGTCACCAAGCTGTATCTCAAGAATCATAATAGCTAGACAGTTGAAATTTTCACAGATGATATATTTCCGTTGGCGCTATAACAATAAACACACTAGAACAGAATTAAAATAATAATTAGTTTTAATAGATAATGGTGAACCCTTCGTGCACAAGTCCGACTCGCACTTGGACGGTTTTTTATAAAACACCTGATACACAGCCGGCGTGACAAATGCAAATCGCTCCTCTCGCCATTTTAATAGCGATATATGTATATCGTTTCATGTAACTGCACAGACGAGATGGCCAATTTAATGCGTAATATTAATTTATACCCCACTAAGTCATGTTTAAATATAACGCATGTTAATTTTTATTCGCTAATAAGGCTATAATTTGTATGTATTTCAAATATTTTATATTTCTGATTATTTAATATGTTTGTGTGTATAAAATGTAAATAACTTGAAAGATTAAAGATAAAATGTTCAAAACATTTAGCTTTTTTACATTTAATTTATAGACGTAAATCAAAATGTTGAACAAAGCGTTTTGATATTGCATTTTCCCTACTGTACTGATACAAAGTAAGCAGGTCTAAGTATAACATTTTATTAGCTTCCTTGCATTACTACGAGTAGTTCATCTTATAGGTTACATAATAACCTGTGATATATTTTTTAATTCTAAATCTGCGCTTATAGTAGGAGTATATTAAAATTAATGACTGTATGTGCATCACAACAACAATTGTAAACTTTCGGACATTTTTAATATTACTGCGGACAATTCTGAATAGTATTCGAACACAGTTAATGAACATACAGGTGTTAGTAAAATAAGAAAAAAAACATCGATTAACTCAACGTTTCCATGCGAGTAACTTTCCCTCCACAGATTGCAGAGCTAACAATAAAACAGATTAAACATAAAAAGAGCCTGCGGCGTTCTCTTACAGTTGCGGCTCGTGTTGAGCTACAAGGGTCCCAATGATTTGACCCTGTCGTAGCTCAGCAAACCGATAGATACAAAGAGTCGTCAGGATATTTGTAACAAAGATGTCTTCTGTACTAGATTAAACAATATCTATACATATAATTAAACTGTAACTGAGTTTTGTTGAAACGTTTTAAAAAGAAAACATGTAGAGGGTCTTTTTAGGACCTAAAGAAGTCAAAACAATGTTTTTTTAGAATTTTTATCTGTCTGGTATGTTTTTACGCACATCACGCAAAATCTAACTGGATGAAATTTGACGCTTTTTTCACTGTCGTATTGTTTCAACAATCTGACTTAAAATATAGCGTAAAGTTCATCTTGATACGCCGCTTAGAACCCGAGATATTGACAATAGTAGTTACGCGCGGACGACGTCGCGCGCATAAGCTAGGTATAAGTATATATAAATTTGTAGTCTAAAAGTATTTATTAGTTTTAAATTTTCAGAATTTAACTTTGAAACACCACCATTCATTGTAATCTACACTTTGTGTTCTATGGTCATATAGCTTCAGCTACGAACGAAAGAGAACAAACTTTTTCATTTTAATTTTGAATCCGTGGCGTGATATATCTGGCTACCAGGGCCTACCGACCGGCCCACCGATTATTTAATAATTACAACCTCGCTCCTTCAAACATTATTGTTATACAGATGTATATGGAGTGGTATTTATTATAACATGAAAGATTTCAATTTGGTTAACAAAAAATACCATGTTTTTCTTCTTGTAAAAAATAATTAACAGGTAGGTAAATTGATTTTTCTAATAGGTGGTGAGCTTTGTCACATATGTACTTATTTCACAGAATATATAAAAATATAGTATATTAATAAGTAGTAATATAAGTGGTATACTAGTTTCGTGAATAAAAAAATTTTTACAAATTGTATTACGCAAAAATTGAATGTAGAATATATTCCTATTTTTATTTTGTACTTATAGCTGTAACTTAAAATACCTTTAAAATTATTTTTGTGTCAGTTGTGAGGCTCACCATGATGAACCACATACATCTTGCTTCCAGTATACAATACAAATCTTTGTACCACCAAAATGCAACCGTGGAGATGCTCCGCCCACTCATTTAACACAATTATTACGTCGCCAAAGAATGTAAAAGAAAGAAACAGAATCCGCGAGCCTTCATTAAAACAGCAATGGGATGATTGTTCATACATTTCTTTTTTATTTTCATTAATTCACCTTAATACAAGTAGTCCTGTTTAATATTTTTTTAAACTATTTCAACAAAATAGATTAGCTGAAAATTCTTACACTTTTCGACTGTGTTATATGTACATAATCTATATATATATAAAAGAA
>JADGIL010016772.1:26026-42653 GCA_020352625.1 Cactoblastis cactorum
CACCATACCACTATAAAAATATAATGTAGTAGATTTTGCGGGAAGCGCGTACAGATAACATTTAAAAATCACCCCCCAAATTTGTTTTCTTTAATTATCTCCCATGTACAGACGTAGCTATGTTACAGATTTTTTATATGTATAGATTTTTATATGTATTCACAAAATGTACTGTGGCTAGATAATTGTCGAAACGCAAAATATCTGACTATAATTTACGACAAAGTTTCAATCCGATTCCCAGTATGCCTTGGTTATTAAAAGTCTTGATCAGATGATCACTGCATTGTGAAAAATATCAAATATAAAGAGGACCAAGCAAATTCAATTACTGAAATTAAAAAAAAGATCATCCTAATAATCAGTACCTACATATTTTACAATTATTGTTCTCAACGGTTTGTCATGCCACTGTGAACACTCGTTGACATATTATTTCTCTGTAACTGTTTTTTTATTGTTTAATCTGTTTGTGTTTCAAATACATAATTTAACTTTTTTATGCCAAATGCAGTTGCGTGTGTAAAACCGTGCCTTAACATAAACAGGGCAGTTTCGCGTGGGGCTACCAGCGGTCCGCGCCCGAGGGCCGGACGTCCATTTTGGCTTCTGTTCAAATTATTTTTGATAAATTACTACAAGCATGTTAGTCTCGTATATTTTTGAAATTACCTGGATCTTTAAGACGCTCCATGTTGCATAACTAAATTTTATATTTTTGCACACCACTGTATTGAGTAATAACATAATGTACCTACCATAAAAGACTCTTTATCAGTTGTTATAAATAACTAAATTATTTCTGAATCATTTGTAGGCTTTATCTTATTGTAAAAAGTGTCATTAACTAATTAGTTAACAAAAAAAATATGTCAAATTAATTTTAGATTTTAAATAGATTTCCATGTTTAACACAAACAATAAAAGATTCATAAACACCCGATTCTATATTGTTATTTTTACGAATTCTATCGAGCACGCATAATCGTTACCACATCAACGCGGCGAGTGTAATCGTTTATTTTTTGCTTCCCATTTGAGACGTGAATGGAAGCCAGAGGAATGCGAGCGGAGCCGGGCGAGCTGTCACTGTTACATTTCTTACAATATGCTGTGAGCCTTGCACATTTGCCTTAGATATAATACAAAATATCAGTTTGTAAATAACTAATAATCACCTAAGATCATTTTTAGGGTTCGGTAAAGTACAGAGAAAAAATGGTACCCTTATGATGTACTAGTTGCCCGTCAGTCTGTTTTTCTTATGATCGCGCAGGTATATTTAAGCTGAAATTTTTATCATTCAAGTCTACTGCCTTTTTTTTGTAAACAGAACTTGATGTGTAGTAAGTATATCGAAAATTTTGACCGACAATCAGATATTTTGCAAAGAATAAGGTTTTAACAGCAGATGAAACAAAACAAATCTAAACTCTGTATGTTGTAAATTTATTTTAATAGTATATAAAGCGAATTTTCTATTACAAACTTATTATTTGTGGTTGCAACATTAAACGGTCAAAGAAGTGTGAAGCATTTATTTTAGAATAAAAATACGGAACCCTCGTTACGCGGGTCCTACTCGCTTGACCGCTTAAATTAATATAATATTTTAAAAATAAAAAAACACAAGATGTGTGAGTGAAATAGTAATGTAGCTTACCCACGCTGTTTAAATCTTCCATTTTAGCAGTTTACATACGTTCTTTTGTGCGTCAATATCTATTGTTAGATTAGAGTCGGCATTGGGTGTAATTTAGTGTAAATCAGTGGTCTACCGTTTGGTCAGCGCGCGTGAGCTCGCTTCGGAGGCAGTGTGAAAGCGCTGCGCGGCGGAGTCCTGCGCGCACGCAGCGCCCCGCCCGCGGCCGCGGCTTCTGTAGATCGTGATAACTGCCGGCCAGCGCCCGCGCAATCATTGGCCTGTACTCACATTTGATCATATTCTTATCTCTTTTTACTTCCATGCTGGTCTGGAAACGAAAGCTAAACGTAGAATGTGATTGTAAAAGTCAATCAAGGGAAAGGGCTTGGAACAGGAATTCTCGTAGGCGATGAGCTAGCAGCCTGTCACTATTTCTGAATCTCCATTTTCCCAATAAGCCCGCCATTTTGCTAAGCGTGGCCTTCGAGACTCGCAGCACTTGGCTCTGTCTACCCCATAAAGGATAAGGACGTGAGACTATATCTGTATCTTATCTTTTTTGTCATAGTATTTTTCATTATTATGATATAAGAATAGTAATTTATGTCTTTCAATGCCTTCAAATTTTTATTAAAAATCCAATTAATTAAATTGAATGCAGTATTATTTTTATTGCTCATTGTTATTTTTTGATTCTGAGTCATTAAAATTTTTAATTTGTTAGCACAGTGCTGTTTAAAAATGTATTGTAAATGTTTTGTCTACTTATACTGTAAACGAACCTTTATTCACGTTATAGTAATACATTTCTGGAGTGGCTTTAATCTGACAGGCTAATATGGAAACTGTTTAGATTTCGTACTATTTTGTTTGCTGTTAAACTATCAATCTTTATAATGAAACATGTATTAAAACCTTATATTAAATGCACATTTACACACGATACCTGTCTGCTGTTTATATAGGTACTTAAAAATTGTTTATCACCAAATAAATCTGGACAAGTGCTATCCCATCAAAAACAAGATTCTACCGTAAAATGTCGTGAAATGCATGTAATACCAAGTCGGTTAATTTATTGAGTCCTTACTGGGAGCTTCTGTCTAACGTAGTTACGTAATTGGCCAAACTAACAACATTTATACTGAGTTATCAATATTAGAAGATTTTTTATGTTTAAAATAAATAGACTGACTTGACCATCGCACGAAACCATAATGTATCTTACAAGTTATACATATTATATTAAATTTAATTATTTAGTGTAAAATAAAAAAAACGGTCAAGTGCGAGTCGGACTCGCGCACAAAGGGTTCCGGACCATTATCTATGAAAAACGGCAAATACATCACATTTGTTGTGTCTATTATTTATTAACCACCGACAAAAATAGGGGTATTATAAGTTTGACTTGTGTGTGTGTGTATGGGGCCGTTCAAGTATTACGTAAGCACTATTTCTTTGTTTTGCTTATTTCGGATGACATGGGGGGTAGGGGAGGTTAGATGACAATTATGTCATCGGTAGTTATTTAATTTTTTACACGAATGGCAACCCTCACATTGTCTATGCTTGAAAACGAAACGCATTTTCGGGGATTCCGATACGATTATTTTTGTCCGACGGTAAAATTGAGGGTATCAAGTCGAATACGCAAAACGTTTGGTCTTTTCCATGCTTCCGTCAAGTCACTAAATCATCACATCGAGAAGATCCATAAAAAAGTAAACACGCACACTGATAGGAAAGTTAGACCTATAAGAGTCGCTTCACTGCTCGTTGTGCTAATGAACCGATGTGCATTATTCAAAATTTAGAGCACCATGATGTTGAACGGCTCGATGAGAACGACGTAGACATTCCAAAATCGGATGAAATCCAATGTCATCGAAAACTTAGAATCATGGATTCGGGTTTCATGGACTGAAGACTGTTAATTTGAATTTAATATGTGTACCAAAAATTTAAAATAAGTTTGTTATGTTCCTAAGATAATAATAATTTTGTCCCTCTATGTTGAATACTGCATCAGTAAAATCTAATCTCTATTCTAAATCTATTTTCATATTTTTAAAATTATAATTTTAACATAATTATATCTAATATAAAAAAATACATTTTTAATTGAAAAATGTTTACGTAAGCATGGGGAGAGGGGGTAAAAGCTTTGCTTATTTTTGCTGACAAAGGGGATGGGGGGGTAAATAATTGTAATAAATCTGCTTACGTAATATTTGAACGGCCCCTTTGTCATTACCAAAGCTACCAAAAGGGCGAACCAATTTGGATAATTCCTTTTTTGTTAGAAAGGTGCCTTAGTCGAGAGTGATTTTAGTTATATTCAGGAAGGAATCAGTGCAGTATTTTCTGTTTCTCAAAGATATGTAACATAAGAGGAAGGATATAGGATAGATTTTTATCTGACAGATAACGAGATATAACTAAATGCAAAGCCACAAGTGGCAGGTTAGTGTAACATAAATAGACCTTTCTTTCACATACTGATGTCATTACTTTTACAGGGTGACTATTTGAACACCAGTCGATTTTTGAGGCATATTCAGTAAACCGTACATAGGTTTAAAGATTACATTGGTAACATGAACTAACAAAACAACTTAAACTTTTCATTGGTGTATAATTTTTCTTAGAAAATTCAGCAAACCCAACCCCACAGAAATCTTGACTCATGATTTAGAGCACCCTGTATAATTCTGAATCAGCACACAAAGGCATCACAAAAACAGAGACGACGTTTGTGTAACGGTACCCTGATTTATAAGGTCTATTAACTCTGTTTTCGGGAACGTTTTGACTTTCGCCTTATTTAATACTAGGGACGTTATGTTTCGAAAAGTAAATAAACCTGTAGGTACATAGACGTCAAATAAAGACGAGTAAAAAACCTTAAAACTAGTTAAATTAACATCAGTATCTCATGTATATATGGTGTAGTTAACGGCAAGATATTGATACAAAATGAAAAATTTTATAAATAACTAGCTAATGGCCGCGACTTCGTCCGATCAATAGATACTATAATATCTTTTCAGCCCCTTGCTCGGTTACAATAAATTATATCCCTCGGGAACCGTACATTGTTCCGGGACAAAAAATATCCTGTCTATTAATCTAGATCATAGTCCATTGCTGTGCCATATTTCATCCAGATCTGTACAGTAGATTTTGTGTGATGCGCGCACAAACATACAGACAGATAGTCAAAATTTTAAAAACAATCGTTTTGGCTTCTATATATCCTATAAAGAGACTCTATATATTTGTTTGTTAAATATGTCCCATGTACAGACATGGCTCAGTTAAAATTTTATTATATGTATAGATTACATTAACTTATAGCACTACTAAAATTCCTACTTTCGGAGGTAAAATTATCTCGTCGACTGTACTAAGAAAGTAGACATATATCGTTAATTGTAAAGCGGATTGAATCTTGCGGCGCTCGCTCATATTTGCGCAATTTTGCACGTCATTACCGAGCCCTGCGCGAACGCACTTCAAAGATACCGCTCCTAGACTTATAGAAAACGTTTTAGACAAGCCAAATACGATATGACAGTTGTTAATGTTGAAAGATAACACGCTTCTTGCTAATGTAAATCTTATGTTTATTAAATACTAGCAATATGAATTAAAAAAAAAAAGCTTTTGACATTGGGATAGAAAGATACAAAAAGTATGTCACTCGTCATATCTTTTCCTTTCATCTATTTCCACAAAAAATTCACACTAATCCCTTGCTGCTTCGTATTGTCATATAAAACGACAAACAAACAAACACACTTTCACATTTATAATATTGAAACAATTTATATGCCTAAAAAATTACTTAGACAAATGTCATCTTTTGGTATTAAACAAACTGTTTAATTTTTGACATACAAATAAACACTTCTTCGTATTACTACAATCTTAACTTCATACTACTAATAATAACTTATTCGTTAACATTTTAGAACTAGTTCTAGATCTAGTATTGATATCAAATCCTACTAGTCCTACCAATATTATCAATGCGAAAGTTTGTGAGGATGGGTGGATGTCTGTTTGTTACTCTTTCACGAAAAAACTATTGGACAGATTTAGATGAAACTTTACAGTGATATAGGTTATACATCAGAATAACATATAGGCTACAATTTGTGAGATTTTATGTAATTTTGGTCGTAATATAACGATACATGTAAATTAAATCAAGAAAAAATCTGCCTTCTGGGAGCTATCTCGGCGTACGCTGCCTAAACCATTGGAGTTACACAAAGATGATGTACCGTGGGTTGTTGGTCTTAAATAGTTCTAAGTGGCAGAGCAAATTCCACTCGAGCAAAGCCGCGGGCATAAGCTAGTATACCATAACGTAATTGTAGCTCGCAATGTCATATCTAGGACTTTTAGTTAAACAGTCTATGAACCTATTAGAGAGAAGCAGGCAATTTGCATCCAGTTATGATAATGTACTTATGTAGGTATACTGCACTCCGCTTATCATATCATACTCGCCCATTATTGATATCTGGGATAATGCGTATGAACTCCAAGGTATTGACTTTAGAATTAATATACCTATAATTTAAGCAATTTCAATCTAAAACGAAGAATTAAAATAAAGGCGACAATAAGAAATATCTGCTCGCTATTTAACTTAAAGTGATTACTTTAAAAAATACCTACTGTTTTCTTACTAGTTAATGCCCGCGACTTCGTCCGACCAATTGATAGTAAGTATAATATTTTGTCTGCTCGGTTACAATAAATTATAGGTATATCGTACATTTTTCCTGGATAAAAAGTAGCCTATCTTTTAATATATAATTTTATATACATCGCTGTGTCAAATTTCATCTAGATCTGTTCGATAGTTTTTGTGTGATGCGTGTACAAACAAACAGACTGACAAAAATTCTAAAAAAACAACACTTGGCAGACATAGCTCAGATTCAATTTTATTATATGTATAGATTTAGCTACTGAAATAAAAAAAAATTATAGTTATAATGAATTTTATGAGGTCATTGTTTTTTTTTGTTATTATTGTTTTTATTATAAATTATAATGTACATATTTTGTTATGTTAAAATTAAGATCATATTCAATGTTTGACAGGTGAATATTTTATCAGTATATAGTACGTAAAAATACCTACATAATTAAGTTTCATTACTTTCCTGATAGCTAAATAGCCTACTCGCATATTTTATTTTCTTTAAAGATTCGAACAAGATCTGATATGATTCTCAAAGGGTTATCATTTTTCTATTGACCAGAATTTTCTTTTGCTGCAGATTCGCCACCGGTTCGGTCTGTTCGACGAAGTATGTACGAGTGGAGGCGTGCAAGTACGGCACTGTAACTGGGTTCGATTCCTAAGAGTCTCAGAAAATTATGGACCACAAGTAAGTACCTAACTAAATAATTGATAATTTCTTAATTTTGTGTAGTGGTATGAGCCTGAATGAATGAATGGGCTTACTCGTCCAGGGAAGTACCACACTCCCACAGAAGACCGGCGCCTGAATAGCGGCTATCAGCCGCCATGCTCCGTCCAGTCGTTTGCCTCTCTCTTACATAAAAAAAAAAAACTTTTGATTAGATTGAAAAAAAACCCTTAATAATTTTATGTGATCTTAGAACTGTCAGCCAACTTAATTAAATATTTTATTTTCGCGAACATATATAAATATTCATTGTCAATCAAAGAATTCTTTCCATCATTACTTTCTTTGTTATAGGTAAATTTAGTCTGTACAAAAGTGAAAGGAGAGCCAGTGTATGAAGCCGTCAAGCCGGTGTCAGCGCACACCGAGCTGGTGGTCTACTACCTTCCGGAGCGGCCTGAAGAGATGTTCTTCGTCAGGATGAGGAATAACTTGTATAGACAAACAATGGACTCTATTTTAGAAGGTATATTATTATTATCTGTTCTATTTTTGTTTTGTGGTTCTAAAATAATTGAATCACTTAAGTATATATGTATCCGTCTGTCATTTTGAGGAAGAAGGTCACTAAATGGTTAGCTATTTCCTCCATTCAGGTACAATAACTACACGAGGGGCGGGAGAGAGAGTTTCTAGCTATAAACATTCTTTATACCTAGAAAATTTGCTCAACTTATGAACTAATATTGCTTGGTATTTGGCTGGTCCTTAAAACGCGTCTGTAAACTCTGTATAATGAAGACAAAATATTCCAACGGAAATAATTATAACTAATGAAGATGACTAACTAAGTCATATATTACGAGCCGTTTCTCACGAGCGCGAGCAGTTTGAATCTTACTGAATAGCACCATAAAAGTGTAGCCAAATTATTTGTTATTGGTTATCTTCAGATTAGTTTCACCACTTGCTTGTGAAGGAATGAAAATGATGTTATTAAAATTTGCATTGCAGTTGACGATGGGCAGCTTGTATGGGAAAGCGCGGCTTTACACAGCATCGGAAGTTTAATAAAGTTTATTATTTTGTAATATTAATATATCCTAGACATATTCACCGTGTGGTGAATCCGGAGAAAGAATAGCACCACCCCATACTTTCCCGTGGGTGTCGTAAAACGCGACTCACAGGGTCACCGCGTCGTGGCGGATAAAACACCACAAGAGTATTTCCAAGGAGGATTAGTGTCAGGCAGGCGGCCGGCTGTAAAACGTATGCCAAAACTTTTGTAGTATGGTCAATAATGACCTTTTGACGGGTGATAGGAGAGTATGGAAGAATAATAAGACATACTGCGCAGACCCCAAGTAACATGGGAGCAGGGCAGGCAGATGATGATATATTCTAGACATAAATCTGAATTCCTATACTTTTTAAATACCTAACCTTAAAAAGTGATAGCTTTCCTGTAAAATGCACCACAAAAATATATTGATAGTGGGTACCTAGGTATATCATAAAAAAACCGTACCAAAAATACTATAACAGGATAAACAAGTATTCTTTCATTTATTTTCTATTCCCATTCGTACTTCATAAATATTAGTAACAAAAAAGTTCAACACACACGAAATCTTTTAGCATTATATATAGTAAAAGGAGTAGTTATTATGGCATAACCACTGCACACTATATCTACAAGATTTACGAGCAAAGTAATGTATGTATGTATGTAGGTACATTTTCATGCATTAATTTATTTTTAGTAAAGTATCTTAAGTCTATACAGTTGATAAAGCTTAATAACTAAGCTAAATGAACTTCCACTCATTCAAAATTTTGCATTTGTTAAAAAATATTGATGAGATTAAACGTTTGGTTTAAAGTTGGATAGATTCGAGTACGTAAGCCTTCCCGCGACAGCCTGCCGGCGTCGTTCGCAAAGCGATCGGATCTGGCTGTTGATAAGATAGCTCTTAAAACATTCGTATGCACTTTCAAAGAAGCCGCCGATGGCTTATTTTTTAAAGAAATGTTTCGATACCACGATAATTAAATCTATTCAATGCACTTCTACTTATATTCATTAATATTATAAACCTTCATTGCAGCTTCTGTTTTATTCTCAATGCAAATTTTGTTCTTTTCTTTCGTCAATTTGACTCGATGACTCACTTCCGATGACAAAGCATTTTATGTAGGTACATTTTAGATACGACTTGGATAATTTTATCAACGAATGAAAATATTTCACAAATTCAACAAGTATTTAAGCGATCAAATGTTTCACGGATTTACGATGATAAGATTTAAATAGAAAGCTGAGAAAAATTTACAACATCTGGTACAAATAAATATTAGTATGAGTAAACGGTAATGTAAAAAATAAATTGCAAGCAAGCAACTCAACGTAATAAAATATAAAGTATTCACCGATAGTCTATTTTAAGAGCAAATCTCAAATCAAAAATCAGAAACAGGCTGCAAACTCCATCTTGATACAACAAATAGAGTAGGCAAAGCGAGACGACTAACTAGAGATGCTATCTCCATCCCATCTGTCTTCTCACCGCGCTGTATCGAGCCGGCTATCAGATCGCGGAATATCAACTTATACATATCCGGCGGAGTGCAAATGCTAATTAAAATACTATTTGTTTCACTTGCAACTTTATTGTTATTGCTACTGTCATCTAGTTCTGTTGTCTCATCTGTTCTATGTTATATCTGTTGTTAAATATATAAGGACACAAATATAATAGCATTTAAGAAGTTCGAGACCTGTATACCTATTTATGTAAATATAATTATATTTATTGCCCGCAGATTCTCCCTTAGACCTTTCCACATCACTGTTATCAAGAGTACTTTTACCAATCTCCCCGCCTTCAGGCGCGGAAGACGAACACAAGTCAGTGTCAGGGGATTCCCTGACGTCATCATCGGCGGGCTCATCTAATGAGCTGTTGGAAATGACGCCGAAGATACAGAGGAGGCCGACGAAGTCGGAAAGAGCGTTACTACCGTGTGAAGTTTGTGGGAAGGCGTTTGATAGGCCGTCGCTGCTCAAGAGACATATGAGAACGCACACAGGTAATATTCAATTTGAGCGTTACTAACTTATCTCAGTCTATTTCAAAGCACATATTGTAAAGTAATTTATGATGAAATACATATACGGATACAAATCATCTGAAGTGAATATGAACATTTCCTTAAACGACTACTTTTGTCTGTTTTCACCAACAAAAAGTAAGTTTACTTTTAATGTAAATGATATTCTTTAAAATACATTAAATCTATAAATAGTATCTGATTGTGCCTTTGGCCTGACAATTTACTTATTTTGATTCTAGAAAAATCTTTTAAAATGTGGATTTTGATAGATATGTCTATTTGTCTAGGTGAAAAACCGCACGTGTGCATGGTCTGCAACAAAGGCTTTAGCACGTCGAGCAGTCTGAACACCCACAGGAGGATCCACTCCGGGGAGAAGCCTCACCAGTGCCAGCACTGCGGGAAGAGGTTCACCGCTAGCTCCAACTTGTACTATCACAGGATGACGCACATAAAGGTTAGTATTGGGTGTATATTTTACGAGTAAGCTGGTAAGTTTTCTGATGTTGTATGGTTGAAATTTTTACATACATATTTTTAAAATAATAAATACATGTTATTATTTATATTAACCAACAAAAAAAGGAAATTAGTAAAAAAATTAGAGAGCTACTAATAAATAATAACTTTTCAATTAACGAGTATTACTGTAATTCTCCTAAGTTGTTCAGTAAGATCGGATGAATTTACTTTGATAAATTTTAAAATATATATTCCGTGCTACCTGTACCTCGGCTCATTGAAAGTTATAAGTATCTGCCAATCCAAAACAGCTGAGTAAAAAGAAATAATTGGACATTTATGAAGGTACAATACTCCATGTAATCATAAGTGATGGTTATGTGTTTGGACTCCGCGCTCGGTCCGAAGGCAGCGGGGCGGAAAAGTCAAGCGTCTTGAACCGTAGTCGTGAGAATTTTCAGAAAACGAGGTGAATCATAGACTTGGTGATAATAACTTGTTTTTTACTTATTATATCCTTTTTATAGGACGAGTTATAATATTGGCGGTACTTATTGACACAAGATTATATGATTGCTGTACATAGCTTACCTAATCACGGAAACCAACATACAATACGTCATTGTTTTGCAAAATATCACCGGTTATCCTTGATGAGATACAATAGATGATCTATTACCGCTTTTAATGATAATTCACATGCTATGTGCATATCCTTAATGCACTCGTAGGACAATAGTGTTTATTTTTTATCCGTTATGAAATTATACCAATCATTTACATTTCTTGAGAGCGTAATTACTAATGATTATTAGCATCGACAGGGTTCTCAATATCTGCTGTTTTAAGATGTTAATGTACATTGTAGATACTTCCGTAATACTTTCTGTCTCAAATACGAAATTGGCTTATAGATCAAAACAACTTTGGCGGGCGTTCTGAAGATAAGTCGGTATCAAAAATAAAGCAAAAAATAAAAATAAACATGAGACCAAATGTAGTAAAAACGGAGAAACACCAAATGTTCGATGTCCATTACGGTGTCGATATGAGAAAAAGTGTTGAATATTGATCGCTATCCAGAAATGGAGTTCAGAGCACTTGTGTGTGTAAATATTTATTATTTTCAGGTTTTTGTAGATGAAATCTACACCGTTCCACCTGGTTCTTCTTTTTTGAACGATTTATTTATTGATTGGTTTGTAATAATTGTGTATGTATTTGGTTTTAATATTCATATATGTATCTACATATATATATAAAAGAACAAGGGTGACTGACGCCCATACCATAGAAGCTATAAGAAGCTATATTATGTTTTCACGTAGTGCTCAGATAAGAATCAACAACCCCTAAAGAGGTGAAAACGGTTGTCAAAGTTTGTATAGAAAAAAATAGAATCTTTACCGATCGAATTGAAATTCGGCACGAATGCTCTTTAACAAAAATAATCAAATAGGTGTATCAGAGTTTTTCCATATTTTGTTTCTTTATGGATAAAAAGGGGTCGAAAAAAACAAGTAAATAAAATCATCGTTACAGAACTGAAACCAAAATAGCTATGAACTATAGAATTAACGCCGAACGATGCGGGCCGGCTCAGCTAGTATAAAATAAAATAAATTAATGAAAACAAAAATTTAAGATTACTAATGTACTTACTAGGTACTATAAATAACTACAAAATCAAAACTAATATACATAAAAGTTTATGAATTAAATACATTTTTTAAAAAGACAACATAATTACATTTCATGAAAAATCCCATGAGCATTGTGGAGAAGCATTACTGAGAACATGATAATGTATTCAAGTGCTATATTACGGTTCGGTAAAGCTTGGTGCACGCTGGCGTTACCGTGCTCGGCTCCCATAACGCCCCACCTTAAGTTTTTACGTTAACTCTGACCTCATGTGTCCGCGTCTTAAGAAAATCACACATGGATACGGTGAGTGGGCACAGGGCTGTCACCCAGGATCTTATTTTAATTTTTTTCGTTAAACATATAAATATACATATATCACATTTTTTTCTTAAAATAATATAAATTAAGGAGACAAAACTCAAGATAAAATAAATGCACTCAATGTAACTGTAAATTTTTGATGTTATATTAAAAATAAAAATTAACATACCTATATATTTTTTACATTCTTCCTTTTTATAGTATTTCAATATAAAAAGTAAATCTTTGATGAAGTACTATGGAAGTATTTTATTTTGACCATCATTAAAAGGACATATTAAGTAATTGTAAAGTATATATAATTTAAATATTTTTATACTATCTTAAAAAGCAAAGGAGCCAGCCCTGGTTCCTCAAGACGCACCTGTGTCGAGGCAGCGAGGGCCGGTGACGCCGGGCCAGGTCACCGTGGGAGCCGGCTCGCCCAGGGAACTGTGACCGGCGCAATCATGGGCTCTCTGCTTTGTTGTGTTATTGTTGAGCTTTCCTTTTTTGCACGTTAATTCATTTCAAAAACATATTACAAGGTTAAGTAATTTACCATTAGTGGTATATATTTTTGACCTCAGATTTTTTATAAGTTGAATCGATAAATGAGGAAATATAAAAATAAGTAAGTATTCCTTTTTCTTAGTATAGTCCAAATTCCACCGAGAACCAGCTTTTGGAGCAAATAGTTCTAGAGATGTAGATGTGTCACTCTTATAAAATATAACGAATTTCATAGAAATTAATACATGATAAAACCGATTGGAATACCCAAAAAATCCTTTAAATAAAGGTTAAGCGACTGACTTATTAATAGTCCAAATCGCAGCAACTCATTCAATATACTACCGAAATTTCCCACGTGCAGCCAGGGGAGCGTGGCGAAGACGGTATGAAGACGGTGGCCGCCAGAGCATGGCGTCTCACGGAGTGTGTGAACCCACCACACGAGACGGCTGGTATCAGATTCGGCTCATTATATCATCGCCGTTACCATGTTTTTAATTGTAACGATATTAATACCTGTTTGAAATTGAACTTGGCCAAGGAATATGAAAATAAAGAGGACTATTATAGAGGGCTTTTACCATGAGAACAGGACAATTAGCCCACACACATATTGACTGAATATAATATATCAGAAGAATTTAGTCGATCCAACAATGAAAAATAAAACTGCATCTGTCCTATTCTAAAATGTTTGAGTTAAAATTTGATCAAATATATACTTTTGGATGCAAAACTAAAGTAAAATATCTATAGGTATATTAGGTAATACTCTAGAAGTTATAAAATATCCCTGCTTTTTGTTCATAGATCTGATTTCAACCCGAATACGCCATTAATTGATCACCTTTCATGAAGTACCTTTCAGCTGTCAGTGAAGTAAAAGATTGAAAGCCAAGTTTAAGTAAATAACTGGTATTCTATACTTATTATAACTATTGTTACTATACAATGGAAACTCGATCTTCGACTCGAATTCTAGTTGAAGGGCTTTACCAGCGCCGAGAAATGACAATCATGTAAAAAACATTACTAGAAACTCCCAAACTCATTAAAGAGTTGATTTCTCTTGAAAATTTTATAAAATAAGTATTGATTAACATGACGAAATAAACATGGATTTTTGAATAATTAAAGAAGAAAGAGAAAAATCAAACTAAAATATTTATATATTTTAGTGCATAACATTTAGCAAAACAAACTACGACAAAGCAAACTGTAGCAAGACTATGGTGTAGTTGGCAACAATAGTGTAGAGGACGAGCGGCAGCGCGGCGACTACGGTGAACACGAAACAGGCGCCCAGCTCGTGGAACTTCACCCTTAACAACCTCTCGAGGTTTTTGTAGAAGTATCTTAGTGGATCTTATATATTTGTAATCTATTATAATTATCAAACCTGAACAGATCATTTCCAACACTTTGTCAGATATTATTTTAGTTACTAAAGTGAGATTAATTCAGTCTAAGTCTTATAGAGACAAACTTAAGGTTTTTAATTCGACTAGATGGTGCGTAAATGTATATAATTTTGTTACTGTGAAATGCCCGTGGTCAGTTCACTTTCTTTATTTTTATAAATTTGCTACTTTACTAAAATTCCCGAAATTCCACCAGAAGCACCGTTATTTCTGCAATGACAATAAATTTGCTATCGACGTGTTGGGAACTGGAAAGTGGTGGCTTGACGCATTTCCACTCGTTAGCTTCGTTATTTGTTTGTTGTCAGTCCGTCCGTCCGTCCGCCACACTGTGCAGTTCGTGCCTACAATTGCAGCCCGCACAAAGCACGGATTGTGGTGCAAGTCGTGTCAACAAGTCTAGATTCACACTCAAATCGCGACAGAAGAGATCCTTGTGGCTCATACTACGATTACATTTATTGAAGTATAATTGAGTGGTTAGAATAAAAATCTTAAAATATTCATATCGTTTTTCCTATTTAATATCTATATTTTTCTTTTTTTATGTTAAGTAAATTAGTTAAAAAAATTGTCAATAGGTAATTATATTATTTTTGTTTTAATTATTTAGCAAGGGGTTATGATCGTGAAGAAACACTGTTAAATATGTTAATATTCTGGGAATAAGTAAATATATAAGTTTAAAAAAACAGCGGAGAGGTATGAATGTTTGTGGATGTATTTCATGTCTGCGTGTAAATAATTACAAAATTGAAACTTAAGCAATGTAGATGGCTTGTTTCTCTTAACAATTGGTCCACACCACGAGTGTAACGAAGAGTAGAGGACACGCCGGTCTGATGACGCGATTTGTTCGTCCGTCCGTCACTCGGAGACATTTTTGTATTCAAATTAATCCCACTGCTGCTTTGAGCCAAAGTGGGATCCGTTTTATGGGACCACTTTTAACGATTCAGCTGAACCCGTCCCTTAATAGAGGATGGCAGTTTCCATTTTTAATATCATTTTAAGGTAAAACCATGATTTAACAAGATGATTAACTCAATCAAACACCTAAATGAAATTCTACCAAAATTTATCTGAATTCAAAACTTACTGTTATTGCATTAAGAAGACAAAAAGATAAAGTAAAATTGGGTTACCTCCTGAGAACGTAAAGCGAGATTGATTTTTTATTCTTCTCCTTCTCCATATGAGGCGTTGTTGGATAGATATTTTAAAAATATATAGCAGATTGGCTATAAGTAGATTAAAAAGTTTAAATAAAAATTTGTATTTCACTCGAAAATTCGAATTCGAGCTAGTGTTGGTTAGCGAATCAGATGCCCTAGGCTGTAAACTAAAAACTGGCGACTTGTTTGACATCAAATTTAAAAATAATTTGTTAAAAAAAAGTTGAAAACTTTAAGACGTGAATTACCGATTCAAACCGGCTATCTCCCGTCATAGATACCAGATTATTTTTTATAATGTCATTAGCTGTGCACCTGCCACGAGGGCTCTAAAATCGGAAATCGTATTTTTTAATTGTGCCCTTTCCGATGCCACAATGATAATTATGTTAGTATCATCTAGCGGTAATGGCGTCAAATTTACAAAATTTTTGAGCAAAGGTGCTGTGTTTTTTGTGAGCTTTTATTATATGACAACAGGTGCTTTTACCCTTTCAAGACGTCAGTTGGAATAAAACTCTGATCACACGAATTATACACTTTTTTTTGGAGACGTAGAAATGATAGGGAAAAGATGTTAGTTAATTATGATATTAGAAGCACAAGTGCAAATTAGAAAAATAAAAATTATAAATATGTACTTATAACACATAATACGGTTGATAACCACCTATACTAGGAAGGATAGTTACGATTTTCACGTACTCAGATTTGATGATTTTATATAATTATGAAATAAAATTTATATAACAAGTACATGTGCAACATATTTACAAACATTTTAATATTAACGAACCTACATGGTACGGCTGATGAGTGACATGTGTAGTTATATAAAAACGCTGTTACATTGCAACTTTACAAGCGACAAATTAGAGAAAACATTACAACAGGAAGTCAATAATTGAGTTTTATTAGGCAACTTTCACAATAAATGTATAAAACTAG
>JADGIL010016780.1:0-13939 GCA_020352625.1 Cactoblastis cactorum
AAAATAAATACGATGTACTAGACTACGATAATCAGAGTGTTCATGTTTCTTCAGATCAAAACTATACAAAAAATTTAAACAAGACACTTGAGAGAATTACTAACAATAACGATCTAGATGTTAATATGATATCACTTGTAGAATATAAAAACAACAGATCTCAACACCTAGAATCTCAAAGTAAATCCCACTCTGAAATAACATTTCCTTTAAATATTGATGATAAAGAAACAGCAGTTACTAGCCGAGTTAATAGTAACATTTTGTCAGAAAATGCTGATCACAAGTATCAAATCGTTAAGAAGAACGATAGTTTTGAAGAAATGAATAAAACTGATCCTAAGCCTAACTATGTTAGAAACTTTAAGTTTTCTGCTATGGATATTGATATCTCCACAACTCGTTCAGATAATCGTCACATTCATATAATAAAGAAAATAAAACTGGACGTTGATGTAACTGAAATAGTGACAAATGAGGACATTAAATCGGAAAATCATCCTGATCTTGAAAATATTATACCTTCGTTCCCAAACATCTCAAAACAAGTACTGAAACCAATTACTTATTTTGACAGCAACGAAGAAATGGAAAATAATGATCATAACACAAAATCATATAATACTATTGCTTATCCAACAATTTGTGAAAAGTTAGTTAATAAAAAATTTACGGATAGTACTCTAAGTGCATTAGAATTAGAAAACAAAGAAAACTCAATGCCAGAAAGAAAATCATTATTTATTGCAGATAGAAAAATGTATTTAAAACAAGCAGTTTTAGACGTTAATACTGGTGATGTAAAGCACAATGATATAAAATATGATACTAATGTTAATGTTTCATGTAGGCCACAAGATTGTATAGGCAAATCAGATCAATCTGATTCCAATTATCAAGATAAATTGTTTTCGAATAAAATTCTAAATACATTTATTAGCAACAGTGTAAAGCATGATAATAGGAATAATAAGAGTATCAGTCTAAATAAATTACATAATTGTTCTGGCCAAGAAAAATCAATACTAGGAAGTAAAGGAAATGCAAATATCACCCAAGTAATGAATCCAATGTTTGAAGAAAATAAAAAATTATCTCCATTTATTCCCAAAAGCAAAATGGAAACACTGCAAGGAGATAATACAGAGCTAATGATTAGTGACTTACGTGAGAATGTTAGACAGGAAAATACACTTGATGGTATTCTACAAAAGTATAGTAGAGTCCTTAGGTATGTATGTATTGTTTTAAGTATTTATTAATCGATTGAGAAAAAAACTACCGGGTGGATTTGGATGAAATAAATGGATTTATGGTGTAGGTACTAGTTAACATGGTTTCCGCTAATCAGGAGGTTCCTGCTTCGAACCCTGATAAAAAATTGTCTTTTTCTTACTGTCATGCGTCTTAGATGATTTTATATATGTACAAATTTGATATAAAAAGTATCCTTGAGGTAATATCCTATAACACAAGTTTTGATCTAGTATTTATCTCTTCAAAAAAGTTCGTAAATATAGTTTATGTTCACATATTTATCTATTTACAGAAAAAATGTACATGCAGATGATATAATTAAAAGTAACAAAATGGGTCAATCTAACAAAGAAATTTCAAGAAACGAGCATAAAAGGCCTTTTAAAATCACAGATATAGATAAAGTTAACCAAACACTACCGCCTTTGCTGATTAAGGAATCGCAACATACATCCTCAGCCGAAATGCCACTGTTGCCCAGTTTCGAAACTCCGAACTATGCAAACTCAACTGAGAAAAAAGTAGTGACTGAAATCCCAGCCATTGTAGATTCTGAAGCATCACAAATTGTAAATAATATTAATATAACATTAACATGTGCGGAAAATATTAAACACTTGAATTCTGATTCAAAAGATTTTTTGACTACCGATTATAAATTAGATGATTCAATGCTTAACCCTAAAAAAATATTACAATGTTTAACAAACGAAGAACCGCCGATAATTCCACCACCACCCGAATTTAGTGATGTAAATAATTCTTCGCCTCTAACCGGTAAAGATTATATTCAAACTCCTGACCCGATATTTAAAATAGCGGAACCAGATACTGAAGATAAAGAATTTTACTACGATGCAAAGCATGAACAGGTAAATTATCAAAGTAATCAATTAAATTCGTCGAATGAAATTGAAACAGTGTTGTTGTCAAATAGTGATTATACAGAGGAAAAGCCTTGGAGAATTACACAGACAATATTTAGAAATGCGCCTGGATGTTTTACAGCTAGACGACCGCACTTAAATAATTTTAAATTTACGAGCAAGAAAAAGTTGAAACCTAAGTAAATTGAAATAGGTACACACCGCAGGTACCTTATGTATTTGAGAACTGTCAGTAAAATAAGTATATGAATAGTGCGTTTATTAGTTAGTAGTTTATTAATTATCTAGAACTACATAGTTTGAAACTATGTAATAAATTACAATAGGTGCTAAGGTTTCATGTTATATGTATATGTTTATCCTCGATTAATTTTATTAATTTTTGTATAAGTTTATGAACAAACAAGTTTATGTCAATGACAATAAATTACTTGAATTTCACATTCATACAATTTATATCGCGTTGCCTATGCGGCTTTTATTTTCCTTTTCTCATAGATTAAACTACCTATCATCGCACCCTCTCTACTGACGACAGAATGCTATTGATATTACTATTTAGTTCAAATATTGTATCAGTAATTGCGAATTGATGAGGTTTTTATAATAAATAAGGTAATTCACGAGAAAGGTTTTTATAACCGTGCGAAGCTGGGACGGGTCGCTTAAACCGGGTGGATTCCATAATGCAATCGATGATACACTTGAAACACTGATATGTATGAAGATATAGTGACATAATAAATAAACATGATTGTACACTCGTAAGGACTCAATGTAGGATTTTGAAAAATAATTACTAAATTTTAAGCAACACGAAATTTTATTGAAGTTAGAGCAGAGATATATTATGCACAGCAAAAAATTAATGATACATCATTGTTCACAAAATGATTTTTTAATTTATCAAATTTACACATACAGGCAAAAAGTGAGGTTAAAGGTACAATAGTGACGATTTTCTACAATATTAATATCATCCTTGAGATAAATCACAAGAACAAGTAAAACCAAGACTCACTAAACATAAAATAATATCGTGAAAGTCCCACTAACAGGGCATTTTTATTTAGTTGGTCTTGGTTGAACAGAACTCCAATCCTTTACTTCAGTCAGTCTTTTCTAACTTGAACAGTGCGATGTTTTACAAGGGCAGGTTGAACTCACACCATTCAATTTAAAAGAAACTTGGTGCGTGCAGGATCCTCGTCATTGCCTGATTACCAAGCATCGACGACGACACTGTACAGATAGAAATTGTTACAACCTCTATACTTTGCATTAAAATAATGCCCATTTTCACAGGCAAGGGATCCTAACTCCGCAACCACTAATTCCAGTGATATATTCACTCTTACACATAGTTCTCAGCTTCCCTGCAAAGTTTTCCAACTTGTATATAAAAGAAAACCTAGACATCACTGGTTCAATTTAATAAAAACATCTTATCCTGCCGCTTTACACAAATGTCACCTGTAACATCCGCAAGTACCAACCCTTGCACTTTGTAAGAAGTTATTTCCAAGTTCAAGTGAGTCGACCGCATTCTCGGATCTTGTTACAAAGCAAAGGTTGGGCAGTTCGTCAACAAGACAATATACAAGCTGAGAATATTTTTTTCCGTTTAATGCTCAGCATGTGTGATAAGTCCGTAACACACGATACTAATTTTTTAAAACAAATAGACACCTGTACAAATGAAAAGAAAAATAAGAGGAATGGCAATCGAGATTATAATATACATTAAAAGCTAAAGACCAATTTTTGGAGTAGTAATCATTTCATTAAATATGATGCAAAAACATGCCTATATGCTGAATATTAAACTGGAAATATAGTCCACACATTTTTTTTTACATTTTACAATATTTTTATAACTTTTTTATTTTATTTTATTTTTTAATATTTTATTTTAAGTAATTTCCACGCTGGGAAAATTACACTAATTCTATGCAAAGTATAGCTTGTATGTATTTGTTATATGACCACTCCATACTTTGTTAAGTTTTACGGGCTATGCAATTTATTCTCGCACATTGGCAGTAGTAGTACAAGTGAATACTCACTTGTTCTTTAAACCAAAATATAATATTTAATCATGATCTTCTAAACGCACATTACAAAATACTTCATAATGAAGGCGTATTCATTCACACACATACATCTCGATTAAATAGTGCACTTGATAAATAACTTAAAAAAACGAAAATGAGAAAAGAAGAGAAAATAATCACAAGTAAGATACTGCAAACATGCCAGTTATAAAGCATAGCCCGAAGTGCTTTAGGCACACTGCAATAATATGCCATCATTCAAATGGGAAGTGGTGATAAAGATAATTTTAGGCTCAAAACCTAGCGACATCAATCACACGAGCTCTCAAGTGTCTAATGGTATCGGCGTGTATAGGTTCAGAATATACTTTCATATATAATCACTGGGCTAAACGAGTAATAAGACGCATAGTCGAGCACAAGTCGAGTTGATGTCGCAAGATGTTGAGAATTTCACTTCTTGGTCATGATCTTGAGGTACTCGAGCGCGTTCTGCGCAGCCGAAGCCTGCGCATCTTTGGAAGTCAACCCCGAGCCGTAGCACACCGCCACCGGCAGCGTGGACAACTGCACCAGGCACTGGCATCGCCCAGACATCGACTTTTCGTCAATATCCACGTATGTCACTTCGAACGCCTGCTCTGAAGCAATCTCCTGCAGGAACTGCACGAAGTTGAAGTCCTTGTTGTTTAATGGAGTCACCTGCGTTGGAAATGGAATGTCATGATCTCATTACATACATATATCCTATTTGTAACAACGACTAACTACACTATGGAGAAAGAATTGAAAATGAAAATTGATTATTCATAAATTCTCATTTTCAAATACTTTTGGCCCCCCAAGACTATCTCAATGATTGGGTATAAAACATTTCATGCAGTTTAAACAAATACACATTCAAATAAGTCATTATTGCACACATTAATGGTATAGAATGTTTCATGCAAAATAATTAAAATGTGGCATACCTGCAACTTGGCCAGGTTGGGCCCAACAGATTGTTTGAGGTGTTTGTGGAACTGCGACACCTTGTGGCTGTGACTGGTAGTCAGAGTGGAGATTTTACTATCTTTCAAGTCGGCGTAACGGGCCGCGACTCCGCCCTAGAACACAACACCAATTATAACGATCAGTTCATATTTTCTTGTGTAAAAGACCCTCTGACCACAGTCCGACCGAAAGATAGTAAAAACCTGGCCAAGTGCGAGCATTCCTCGGAGGAATGATAAGAGCCACTTGTTTTATACTGCCGACGCGTTTTTTGACTTCTGTGGATAGATTTTAGTAACATGGGTCATACACATGGCCCACTGATATTTTATTCACATCTTTTTTAAATTTTGCTTTTAAATGTTTAAATAAATTTTATTCACAGAATTTTTATATTTTTCTGTCATAATTGGATTGGGAACATTTTTTTTAAATATCACATTGACTAATTTTAATTAAGTACATTAAATGCCTTTTGTTAATCATATTCTATGAATTTATTATTTAATATGAATTTATATTTATTCCAATTTGATGATTTGTGTTTTACAGATAAGGCGAATTTTTTAATTTTTGTGTTGTACATTTTTGATTATTATGGATTATTTAAATTAGTTTAATAAAATTTCATGATAAATGACTAATGAAGGAATGCTACTAAAATTACCAGAATGTTAATTCCTATGAATGGTTATAAGACAAAGCAAAACTGTTGCTGCAAAGGTTTACCTCTTCTTCAGGCTGGAACACATCAGGAGGATTGTCCTGCAAAGCCTGCCACATCTTGTAGGCAGCTTGACGCTTGGCCAGCTTTTTGGATTTGCCAGTTCCTACTTCACGACGCTTCAGTAGAGTGCAGACAATCGTGAATTGGCGTTCATGGGGCAAGCCTAAAATGAAATGTCTATCTATGTTGACACTTTTCATACTCTAAAGCTACAATTACACTTTGATATTTGGAAACCCATACTTGTACTTAGATACTAAAACTAAAATGTGTGCATGAAAATGTTATATTTTCAGTTTACAAAGTACTATAGACTTTCAGAGGTAAGTTTATAGGAATATTAATTTAACATTGAGAAATTTCCACAGAAGTAGCTATTATTATATTATATATTATGAATATAAGCTGAACTCACGACGGTTGACGTTGTCATCGTTTTCCGCATGGTAAGAGGGTGGCGGCCAGAAGCGAGACATACACAGCTCTTGCAGCCAGCCCACTGGATTGCCCATCAGTTTATCTTCGAACGACGACACCACTGTCCCACTAACATCCCAAGACAGTAAAATTACATTCAATTACAAAATAAAACAAAAAAGTAGCCTGGACATTATACATATTTACAATGTTAATTCTAATCCCGATTATTCTATAGCTCTCTGGCTTTTTATAATAATAAGAAATTACAAGTAGGTACTTCAAAGTCTGCAAACTCTTCATTAAATATTTTTTTTTAAATTGTCATCTAAATAATGGTCATTTATATATTCTGATCAACATTCTGAATGAAGATTATGATTATTTGGCTCAAGCTAAAGACATAAATTGATTGGCAAACTTACGTTTCAGGCACATTGCCATTTGAAGATTGGTCAGCTGGGGCAGCACCTGTTAGCTTGTCCAGCAAAGCTTTAGCAGCAGAATGCTTGGCTTCTTTCTTGGATCGCCCAGTGCCCATAGCTGTTTACATATGATTTATTTTTAATCATACATTAATTAGCAAATTTTCCATCCATTTTCCAGTATCCAAGTGCTACATCAAAAATATAATAAAAATGTAAACCTGGTCATGTAACAACTATGATCATATTGTCCAAAATACAATTCATGGAGAAGTTTATGAAATGACTTCATAATTTCAGCAATTGTGTATCAAAGTCATTCACCTTTCAAAATTATTATTGTTTAATTATTATTATGATGCTTCAATCAACAATTAAGAACTAGATTCACAGTTCCAAACAAAATCAAACGAACTTCAATAAAGATGACAACTACTAATTCATGTCATTTTTTTTTTATGGCAGAGGGAGGCAAACGAGCAGGCGGGTCACGTGATGTTAAGTAATCACAATTTCATGTCAATTTATAATCAATTAGTTAAATCAATCAATTAGTTAATTTCATGTCATTTATAATCAATTAGCAATTTTTTGCCCAGGACACTAGCAGGATTGTGTCTAGTTGTTTATCATTCATTGATGCTCAAAATCTTACCAATAAGGTCTGCAACAGTGACCCTGTAACGGAAAGTGGGCTCATGGATCATGCCCTCAATCTGGACTAATTCATACTTCGGTACTGTGCCTCGACGAGCCAAGAGCTCTTGCAGAACCGACACCGGTGTCTTCATTGGAAGAGATTCCATTTCCTGTGAAAAAATGTAAATTTTTTTACAAATATATATATAGGTATCAAGAGTAAAAACACTTTTTGAGTGTACTTAATGATATTGTGAGATAGTTGTTTACCCTCATAAAAAATAAACAGGATGCAGTAAATTAAATAAATAAATAAAATTTATAGGAAAATTTACCCGTTTAGCAGCTTCGTCTAAAGGCAGTCTCTCTAAGTTGTTAGGAGGTTTGGGCCGATTCTGGTAACGTCTCCGAGGGCCATGTGGTGGGTGCTCCCCATCTGGACCAGCTCCATGTACTGGCATACCATGCACTACACCAGGCACACCACCAAGAACCTGCCCAGGGTGTGGGTGAACAACCCCACCGTCCATCTGAAATATGTTTTTTATTATAAAAACAACATAATAATGATATTAAAAATGCAGTTATCTTCAAATAACCTTCTTGTCTTACTAGTTTCCATTAGCACATATATAAACATGGTATAATTTTATTTTGTTCAGTAGTAAATTAAATGGTGTGGATGAAACTATGAGATCAATAATAGTTTTGAGTAAAAAAAACCTGTTAGATAGGAACATATATGATGTCCTGATCATAAAATTATTTACTTTTAAACTATAGTTTAATTATAGCAAGAAACACGCAGTCCAAATTTGAATCAGAACATTTTCAGGACATGGGGGTAAGTAGAATGGAATGGTACATACAATCTAAATATAAATTGTACTTACAAACATGGCTTTAGAGTACTATGTACACGACAAAGAAAGTAAATATTATGAAAATTTGATGACCACTGCACTTTAGTCAGGATTTTTGCGCTCTATATGAAAATAACGTGATTCTATGACATGGCGATGGCCGGCCATTACACAAACTCAAGATGGCTACACCGCATGCCGGCATGAAGGCCTGGTAAGTAACCTAGACTTTCAGATCAATATAGGTATCAATTTTATTTAAATATGCAGTTAAATTAATAAAAGTAAATTGGAATTCAATTACAGTAATACGATTATTACATTCATTAGTATATAATCTAGAATACTTGTCACATTATAATCTTACCATATTAATATCTTCCCACGGAGCTGGAAATAAAAGACACTCTGGAAATCAGAAATTAGATTTGATCAGCTACTCAATAAATTCTTACATAAAAATATGAATAACCTTATAATAAAACTAACCAAAATAATTATAATTACACCGGCTTTCGCTAACACGTCCGACAGACACAGACACTAGACAGGGCCGTACCGATTCCGAAAATTCCTTGGTAATTTCCGATTTTTACCGATTCTCCATCACGTCACGCCAAGTGACATACAAAAATCTATCTATGGATGGATGTGACATTGACAGTCTAGGTCGAAGACAAAAAAGTTTTATACACCAACGTTATAAACACCTTTTTTGTGACAAAACCCCTTTAAACTAATAAAGAAAAAACACCTTTTACACGTGATTTTCTATAAATGCGTTATCATAGAAAAACCTGTAATAGATAAAAAACAGGACTAAAATTTATATCTATTTAAAGAACAAGAGTGACTGACTCATCAACGCCTAGCCCAAACCATAGAAGCTATAAACTTGTAATTTGTCCAGCAATCTTATGTTATCACGTAGTGCTCAGTTAAGAAAGTATTTTACAATCAACAGTCCCAGAAGGGGTGAAAAGGGGGGTCAAAGTTCAAACTATTTAAGTCCTAGAAGGGATAATAGAAATCTACATACATACGACCGAAAAATATAACCCTCCTTCTGTCTCAGTCGGGTAATAAAAATATTACGCTGCTCTCAAGGCGCTTTTCTTCCGTTCAGTTAAGAATTCCGTTAAGATTAATAAATCTTAGTCGTTTGTTTATTTCACCATTATATAGATTAAAATTTTACTATACAGTATAATATGAATCAAATTCTACATAACTTTATATAGAGGTAATGTTTTTACATTGTTCTTTTATAATTAACTCCGAACAAAGTGTACCCGGCTCACCTAGTTTATAATAGCAAACAACTTTCTAACTACTACTACTTTACTAAAGAATTACTTTAATTAGTAATTGCAATATTTTGAGAATAATGTGCAATGAAAGATGATTACCGCTAATGATTCCTGGGCTAACTGGACTAATCCTGGGCTAATCCGACTAGGAATGATATTTGTGTAAAAAAAAAATACGGGGTAGGAATTGCAAATTATCGCTTCGAATCTTCGAAAGTCATAACTGCCATTTAGTTTAGTGTTTGTAAAACCTATCCTTAGATTGGTTCTTTGTTGTTAAAGTCAGATGGTAGTCGCTCTATGTAAATCAAGAACTTAATTTTAGAGGATTCTACTGTAAATACGTTCGAATTATGAGTAGAGTACTTAAATTTCATTTTCTTTATTGGTTGCATGAGTAAGCTTGTAGTTTTTTGACACATATATTGTTATTGTTTAATTCACAATAACACTTGTGTAGCTAATAATTACTATAACAACACTAATTACTCACCTGCTTACAAAAATATTTACCTACAAGAATATAGAACCCAAGTTCAAATTTGTTAAATTGTACTGTACTTGTAACTAGTGACACACAACACACACTAATAATTAAATTTTTCGTAATCGTAGGTTGTAAACATAGTTATATTACTGGAATATTACATTATAATGGGCCAAACAAAATTAATTCACAAAGAATTGCACTAGACATGGATTGTTTATTCATCTCAAAATCGTTACTTATCGAATTGTAAGAGAATCACTAAATACATTGCTGCGGACGCCATTACCTGTAAAGGAATTTGGTTATTATTGAATATTAACAAAAGGGATAAATTGCACAGATTGACTTAGACCCAAAGTTCTTAAAACTTTTTCTTCAATAATAGACTTAGCCAATGTTCGAGAGAAATTTTGGGATACTAATTAAACAATACTATATTTATACGGATTCAGAATCACGTCTCAAGTTTATTACGCGAGGCTCACAGGCCACGGTTAACTGATGGTTGAACTTTTTAATGGAGTGAAGATTGTCTATATAAAACTCTTCCGTTCCGCTAAGTGACTGACTGACAGACAATGAACAGCCAAAATTACTCAACGCAAGTACCTGAAAGTTAGCATTTTTGTAAATTCATCTTAAAAAAGAGAAGATTTTCGTAAATTCTTCTCCGAAGGGGGTGAAAGGGGTGGAAAACTTTTATATGAAAGTTAATCTACGTAGGCAAAGCTGCGGGCAAAAGCTAGTTATATAATAACAGCCCGAAGCCTTCGAAGGAACTTTATATTTTAAGCCTTTTGTCCCTTGATTGACTTTTCCAATCTTCGCGGGAAGATTTGCAGCTGGCACATTCTACGTTTTGTTTTCGCTTACCAACAAGCATGGAAGTATTTTATTACAAATGACNNCAAACGAGGTCACGAGATGTTAAGTGATCACTGCCGCCCATAGACAACTGCAACACCCGCGGGTGTTACAGAAGCGTTGCCGGCTTGTAAAAAACGCCTTAACGTTTGCGCCCTTTGCTTCTATTGGATTGTCATTTGTTTAAAAATCACAGAAAATTTGACCTTATGGTATGCTGATATTGTACCAAATTGATAGTATATCTGTCTACTCACATTAAACAGCAGTGTAGCATCCATAGCGAAAAATCCATAAATGGTCAGGTCCCCACTTTGATGCGAGATAAGGGAAGAAAAGTGTTGTATCTGAAGAAAGTATTAATTCATTTATTATTATATTTTTTAAATTAACTTCATATCTATTAAACTCTTAAGTAAAACTTCGTAAATTGCTTTCTTTATTAATATAAGAGAATTAATAAGGGAACTATGTACATTTATACATTTATTTAGGTACATTTATATTCGTCTATCCTCCCTGTAACGAATAATTTACATATTTTATAGTTATTGCAGTCATAATAGGTCCAACGGCATTTTTGTAAAAAATATTTAAGTGATGGTTAGGACTCAAACTTACCTCCATCAACATCCTCAGATCTATTTTCTCCACTGGAATGTCATGAATATTTTGCCCTATTTTTAAGACCTACAAAGGAAACATTAAATATATTTGCATTAATTTTAAACTAATATGTTTTTAATATTATATAATTTCAGTAGGACATAAAGATCATCTAGGTTCTAGACTTGTGCCATTATTTTTCTTATACGAACCTCATACTTTAAAGTATTCCCAGTATATGCCAATGCAAATATTTTTAACACTTGATACCCCAGCCACAATGAACAATTAATAGTATCATGAAGAGTAAAATTTCGTTTGACTGCAATGCCTTGATAGATGATGTAGGACTCGCTGACCATGCAGTGGAAGCACTGTAGCAATGTCAGAAGAATTGGGGCCTCAAAAGCAGCATTTATCTCCCGTTTTGTTTTAATCACTTTCACGTAGACCAATTCCAAGTGCCTCACAGTAACAGCAGCAGAACGATTTTCAACTTTTATAAAATATCCCAACGGACTTTTGTAATCTTTTGCCAAATTCAAACAATTCTCATTGATTATACCTAATGAAGCTACAGCCATCAAAATTAGACTACTATAAAATGTTAGCATTATCATCTGTATTATCAAAGGTATATTAAAAGAAACGAAAGCTAAGATCATCTTCCACAAAGTATCATTTCTCGAAAAATTAACACAAATCATTACGGAGAATAATATTGCAATAATTGCAGCGTAGCATTGAATTTTCATGTATAACGTTTCCAATATACGATTCCCACATCTTGGAAGTTCTATCCATGTAGAAGAGAGAGTATTTATAATTTTGATATATTTGCATCCATTTTTATAAGCCCAAATATAAGCTGCAACGGAAACAAGGTTCAAAGTAGACAGCTCCAAAATGTAATTGATTTGTGTTTTGATTGTTTTGGTAAAAGTACTGGATTCAGTATACAGTATGACATGTTGTATATGTATGAAGAGAAACCCTAATAATATTACGTTTATAGTCACAGCATATATTGCGTTGAAGTATATTGATCTTTTAATAACTTTACAGCTTTTTGAATTGATCGACACTTTATAAGGGAATAAACCGAAAAGATTTAAAAGTATATATATTGATATGAAGATGGTTTTCAAGTTATGCTTTGTCTTAATTTTGAAAAACCTCTGTTTCACACGTGAGAACATTTCGACTTCAAATATACATTTGAAAAGGTCTTGAATATTAAATGGTCATTAGTAACTTATAGAGAGTGCAACCATTACAATATTGCGAGTACATTACTTATAGATAATATCTACATGCGTTAATTATTCATAGTACCCATGACAGAACGAGTGTTGAGAATATTAAATGCCTATCAAGTAGTACTTCATGTGGCTTCTCAATGTTACTGTAAAACCGCGTATTTATGTTTTCGGGTAAATTATTTTTCTAATTACACATAATAATTTATGTGTAATAATAAGCATAATAACACACATAATTATAGGTTAGAAATACAACATGTGATGACTAAATATTTAAAAAGCAAGTACGTATTCCTAACGTAACTACGTATTAGAAACGTTTTTTAAAAATTATCAGCATAATTTTAAGGAAATATTTTCTTATACAATTAGCAGGCATCGGCTGGAAAGAATGGATACGTATTATATTAAGTACATAATTTTATTTATAATATAAAGTTTCCATCAAATTTGTAATAGTATTTTATTTTATGTATTATTTTTTATATTTACATATATATGTAGTTAGTTTCTTTGTACACTACCCATCCGTGGGTCTGGTCGTGTGTCTGTACAAAATGATGATGAATAATTTATTTATACAATAAATAGCTTGATGGTAGAAAACTTATTTCTATCAGAGCTTAATTCCAAGAAACTATTAATAGTATAGACTACGCATGCCTGTGTTCTAGCTGTCATAAAGTGAAGTCATTCCTAAAGAAAAATTGTAAAAATTATGAGTTTGTAAAAAATACCCAAAAAAATTGTAAAAGATGCAAATTTTTCGATGTCTATTGAGAAACTGTCGATCACGAGCGCGGTATTTGCTTGGTGTGGCATCGAATTTGCCGTCGTCGCTGCCGTCTGAGCAATGGAGGAAGTACAGCAGCTGTCCTGAAGGCATGAAGGTGACGATATGCGGCGCGGCTGGGGCTACTGGTTAGTTAAATTGAAGAAATTTCATAATGTTTATACATACAAAAGATATTTAGGCCCATAGGCCATATACACTTTCTATTTATACTTACGACTCTAAGTTTACCCCTATATTCAAAATTTATAAACGAATGTTCACTCTGGACCACTATCCTTACCATTTTGATAGAGATCAGTTTAACGAAATTAAAATTACTATATACAAACGTTTTTGTATAGTAGACATT
>JADGIL010016786.1:0-10329 GCA_020352625.1 Cactoblastis cactorum
ATCTTGTAGTGCTAGTGATTAAACCGCGATAAAATCCGTTAAATTTGTTTCATTTCAATGTCTAATATTCGCGTAAACTTAAGAAATAATTATGTATGTTTCTTACTCGAGTGACAAGTTTACCCTACGGGCAATATTCCAGTATCGATTAACGATGTTATCTATTTAATTTTACCGACGCTTCGTATAGTAAGGGTAGTGATTAATTTACTCGCTATTATGTATCAAAGTCAATTATAGATTTGATAAACTATATTGAAAACGAAAGCTATATCTTCATTAATTTGTGTTCGGTAACGGAAGTCCTAATAAAATGGTATTTATTATTTTTAAATTATTTAGGATACTCGTAATATTGTGATAAGTGTAAAAAAGTGAGACCAGTTATGATTGCAGTAATTAGGCAATCCATAGTCTATTTACATGTGTGATGATGAATGTCTATTTATAAGTATGTACATAGATACTAATAGATAGAAATATGTTTTTAGGATTGGTAACGTGAGCGTATCATGCCCATAGATTTTCCCTATCCATACATGGGTGTTGCAGGTGTCTATGGGCGGCGGTGATCACTTAACATCGGTCACGTGATGTTAAGTGACGTCTGCTCGTTTGCCTCCTACTGTCATAACAAAAAAATACATGCATCTGTTTTAAAGCGATCGGAATAGACACTCTGACTGCTTTCTATGAGGTGAACCACTCAGAAGTAGTAAAAGGCAGGACAATTAAATAGATAATATAGTTATTTTTACAGAAAAACAGCTGTATAAATATACTGTATTTATAGTACGAAAATTTGCAAGTCACAACGTTTGCCAGTGATCGCATCGTTAGTCAATGAAGCCCTCATTTTATTATCTGCTCGCTACTACATTGACAACTAACATGGTGTGGACTACAGGGTCTTCAAAATATAAATTTAACTAGCGTTTTCAACTGCAATTATCTTGTTCCTGAAGGAATTACGGGTAAAAGAAGCCTAAGATTTCCTCGATAAATGTTTGAAAATGGACCAGTAGGTTTTGAGATTAGCACGTTTGACTAAACAAACTTTTCCACATTATTATATAAAATACAGATAATCTACTAGTTAATACTCGTAGCTGCTGGCATTAAATTACACATTTTCACAAGTTTTCCCTACTTCCTTCTATTTGAAATATAGCAAGTATTTTCTGCTTAATTGAAAACAGCTAAATAATTACAGTTTATTTGTTTCTAAGATAAAAATTATAGCAAAGGTATAGTAGAAGAGATGTATTAAAGTTCATTGCGGCAATTTTTAATAATCAATATTTTCATATAGATTGTCTGTAAACAGAAAATAATGTCAAATGTTATACATGTATAATAAATTTCTGTGTTTTGTTAGGAACTGTGAAATTCATTTAGTTATCAATCAATGCAATTCTTTAATTATGTTTTATTAGTATAAAATAAAAAACAAAAGACACACACAACATTAAAAGAAAATGACGCTATTGTGCCGATCTGTCCAATGGCGTTACAGAAAGTGACATGTCATAGTTAGTGTTGCCAACATCACTATTAGCCGCTAATAAAATCAAACGATACCATCTAACAGTTTAACTAAATTTGACATCTCAACAGAAACAAGTCAATGTTATCGGTCACAAATTATTCTGAAACGCCACAGTACATAGAAAAGGCGTAGTCACACTACAGCTGACGCCAACAAACGATGTCAACTAAATATTTTGGGGAGAACACAACTTAATTTGTCCGTTAAATTATACTGGTATACAGCAAGGTAAAATTTTGTATGTCGTTGGTATATTTCAATTAAGTTGTATTATCTGTGATATACAAATACTAGAATCACGATCACACTGACAATTGTTGTTATTTTTTTATATACCTTTATGTTTAAGACGAGGGTAATTTAATTTATAACATACATGTACAAGTACAATGTATATGTACAAGTACATAGTCATTATTAAATTCGACTGTAATCCTCTGATTATTTTGATGGATGGTAAGTATTCTGCGTTTAGTTATTTCCATTTTACCCATGAGTAAGACACCCAGCTTGATTGATGGACCTATGGATGTCTCTAACGAGACCTTTGGGAGTTTTACGCTTATTTATAAAAAGGATCTTATTTCTACATGAAAATTGGAAGGCATTCATTGTTTAGGATGCTATGCAAAATTGATTTGCGAATATCTATCATTTTTGACATCTTTCATCGCTCTGCAGGGACGGGAATAAGCCGTCTCCATTTTGTTTAAATTATATGTATATACGTTCGTAAATAACAGGGATCCACCCAGATTTTTTATTAAACTTGCAATTTCAACGTGGTCATTAGATAAGTGTCACGAGATTCAGTACAGCTTAATAAATAAATATTATTTATTAAGCTGAAAAATGCATTTTTTGTTGCCTTGTCTCAATTTTCTGTTTTTTTTTTTTCAATTTTCTGTGTTTTTTCGTAAAGAAAAGTTCAAAAATATGCGAGAAGTATTTTTTTCTTAATCCAAGAAGTTAGTGGGGAAGACACACATTTTTCGAGATACGACAAGATTGCTTTCTAGCGTCGATATACATATGTATTGATTATAAAATATAGTATCATTGAGTAAGTGTCCCCACAACTCTGGAACTTGTTTGCGGCTAACTCAGTTTGTGTAATTTATCCCTTTATATTTAATCATTTTTATTTATTCCGCCCCAAAAAAAAAATCAAGTAAGCGTGACCTTCAAGTCTTATAATGCTTGGCTCTGTCTTTCTACAAGAGATAAAGATACTGTATCTCTTTCATCGCTATCAATTTCGAATTATAACTTTGTCTACGTCCTGACTAGATTAATGATTTACCCCAATTTGCCAACTTATTGACAAGACAAAATTCGGAAACACGTAGGTATATTTAAGTCATGTTTGTGTACGTAGTCGGACAGGTAGAAAGTTTATCGATAAATAAGATTTATCTATTGACACTAAGAAATATTTCTCGAAGTTTCGAAAACAGTCGATCGTAATTTTCAATAAATAAAATATATTAAGCCTCAAAGTTAGCCCCAAACAAGGGGAAAGACGTAAACACATGACATTACTATTGATAAATTTACCGAATCTCTAGTTCGCTCGACAAAAGTTGTAATGTCGCTAGCTCTGTCTACCTAGTTATATAGAAAGACGTGAAACAGCATGCATATTGCCACCATACTTTGATAACTTTGAGATTTGATATTTGTGCTATGAGATACTAACTCAATATTACGTTTACCTCCCTCTGTCATAAAAAAACTATATTTTATCACAAATGCATACATATGTAAATAAACATCCAATAATCAAGTCAATTATAAAAAGATCATATTCCATCTCGACCTGACCGAGGATCTAACCCGGGATCTTATGAGTATCGGGCAAGTATGATAACCATTACGAAATTGTCTAAATTATTTTGTAGCGGTGAATACGAATTTTGTAATGACCATTAACCACCATTGACCAGTGCGTTGTGGCTTATTTTAGAGGCAAATGAAGGATTTTTGAACGAAAAACTATACTGAAACCGATTGTTATATAATATTTAAATTAATCAAAAAGACGAAGAATAGATAATATCTCACGCCTACACCTTTAACATAAACATGTGTTAAATGTGTACGTAGGCGCTCGAGACACTACCGTAACTCTGGATTAAAAAAAATTCGATATTTTGTAATGACTTTTAAAATTACTACTAGTGCTTTGTGGCTTATTTTAGAGGTAAATGAAGGATTTTTGAACAAAAACCCATATTGAAATGAAACAAAAACGGATTTTATCGCGGTTTAATTAGCACACACAAAGGAATTTTATACTGTTTTAAGTTCTCTATGTGTAACTATTTATTGAGCTCCGACGTTTCGGATACTTACCCAGATAAAAACCCATACTGAAACCGATTGTTATATAATATTTAAATATGAAAATTAATCAAAAAGACGAAGAATAGGTAATAATAAAAAACATAATAATACAACACTATCTTTCTCACTTTTTATATTTGCTATCAACATTTTTGAAACATTTAAATTCATCACATATTCTACAATACTAATAAATACATTAAGATGTGTTTTATCTAAAATCACAACGATGTTACAATTGTACGCATATTTACAAACAGCATAGAATTATTTACAAAGTCACACGATTAAAAAAGATGGGTTCGTAGCAACGGTTTTTATATTAGTCATAGTTATTCTTTAAGTAATGTGCGTGGATTATAAGAAAAAAAAATGGAAACTGTGATTTACCGATTATAGTTTTTGCGTGCATTAGTTATTATAATATATTTCTTGCACAAATTAAGCGAGCACATAAACTTTGAAACGTAATTCCCTTTATTAATTCGAAGTGTCTCATATTTCCAACTCCAAGGGAAGATAGTCCCGCCAGGTCGGGTATTATACTTGGGAAACCGCGGCTCCGACAGAGATGTCGGAGATTGTTACGTCCAATCTTAGGAAACTCTAATAGCGCGGTGTAAGTTTATTGCAGATAACTCCTTTATCTTGTAACGTAGGCAGATATCGTCACAGTAAATAAAATTCTTAAGAAAATTAGTGTTTTACCTAATTTGGGATTCAATAAGCAGTAGTCATTTGATTAATTATTAATTCTAAATAACTTAGTGTTGTCAACAACAATCAAAACAAGAAAATATAACTTTCTTTTTCAATTTGATGTGAACTTACAAAAAGGTACTTAAACCTTTTTATCGATCATTTGAAGCAAAATAGATTGGCACGCACATACCTGGACTGACTTATAGCTAACATGTAGGAATGTAAGTTATCGTTTGATAAAAGTACTGACTGTAAATAATTCAAAAACGAAATAGAATAATAATATTCAATTTTGTTTCTTATGGTAGTTAAAAAGAAGAAACTAAATTTGTTTCTTATGGTAGTTAAAACAAGAAACTAAATTAAAAATATGTTTTACCTCTGGTTACAAAATAGTAAAGGAACTTTTTTAAATCACTTTTATTTTTAGTCGATGTCTTGTGAACTAAATGCTTTTATTGTCAGTACTATAGCTACAGTGAAGAAAATTAGCATATATAGCTTGTTACTGAGAATCTATAAATCTAGTATCGATACAAACACTGACAATTGGCGATGAGCGAAATTTTTAAAACGCTTGATGATTTTTTTATTGTATGAATAATACCACACTCCCACAGAAGACAGTCTGAATGGCGGCTATCAACCGCCATGCTCCGTCCGGTGAGTGGAAGAGTCTGAGGCCCAACTTCTCCGCCCTCCCCAAATGGGGGCGCAGGTTTTTTTTATAGGTCGGCAACGCTTCTGTAACCCCGCGGGTGTTACAGTTGTCTATGGGCGGCGGTGGTCACTTAACATCTCGTGACCCGCCTGCTAGTTTGCCTCCCTCATCTATTTAAATAAAAAGAAACGTACCAATGTATGTACGCGCATTACTTCAGAACGACTGCAACAAATTGGATGATTCATTTTTTTTATGTGTGCCTTTTTGCCAGGATAAGGTATAAGAAAATTTATAAATAAATAAATTGATTTTACCGGAAGGGTTTTTCTTAGTCGCAACTAGAGAAATAAAATATGGCGGTACGAAGGACGCATGGTCAGCTAGTTAATTATAAAAAATTTAGATTATCATTCGTTTAAAAGTAGCGGAACTATTCATGTACATATACAGACTTTTCTATGCCATGAAAATTTAAATTGCAAATGTAACCAAAGTAGTCAGTTGGACATAACATCACCCAATGACTCACTCAAATTATTGACAGTCAGAGCATGTCATATATTAGTTTGACAAACGGTCATCCTAATGATCGTACCAAGGTTTTTCAATTTACAGGGCATGAAAGAGATTGTAAAGATTCGTAGTTCAGGTATTTTTTAATGAATTGAAATAAGTTTTGTTTTAATTAATAGATCTAAAATATTCATTATTTTTCTAATGATAATAGTCAGGAATGTTATTCTTGACATCAAAAAAATTATCAAGCGTTTGGAAAAATTTCGGGCATCACCAATTTTATTATATATCTCTCTTTAAGTGACAATTAAGTACATTTATAATACTTTTTAACTTATCCTCTTAATGATATATTTACATCGAATAATAAATATTATGAACAACCACATTTTGGTTTTGAAAAACTTAAAATTAATGCAACCTCCGAACGCACTCTTCGACATTTTATCCTACTTTTTTTTTACACTTGAGGTACATAATATTATCAAACAGTTTTTCAATAATTATTATTATGCTACGTACTTATACTCAAAGTCAGTTAAATGAAATTGAATTTCATATATGCAAATGCTGTTAAATTTTACGAGATCAAACAAACTGAAATAAAACTATTTACCGAAATCCTTTAAGCACAGTCCAATTTGCGATTGGACAAATTAACCACGTCGATTTGAGCTGATAACACTAGATATTTATGAATAAATATATTTAGTAAAATACACACCGATATAAAATATGCATTTTGTTTAATTTCCTGAACAAAAGTATATTTCAAACAATCTCAAATTGGACTAACCGTACCAATCGCATCTCGGACCAATTACGAATTGGATTACTTATTTCAAAATTGTTCTAAACAATTGAATCATTCAAAGTTCCTGATTTAGACAATAAAGGAACACTACTATAATCTTTTAAATGCTCACTACCTTTTTTAGAACCATTGTCAAAGGAACTGGCAGCTGGTATTTTGGCTATCCAATTATTATTACCTACTTTGTTAGTTTTATGGTTGCCAACCGAGTTGACTTGACAATCTTTCAGCTTCACTCGTGGCCCTGAATTATGATTAAGCGAATTTACGTTAAGCGATATAGAATTTGAAACACTAACATTATCTAATTCTTCAACATTTTCGGTGACTCCATTAGCAACTGGGTCTATAGGGTCTGAATGTTGTCTTTTTAGTTTTAAAGTTTGAAGTAATGGTTGTGTTTCTTTCTCTTGTTTGTTTTCAGTGGATTTTTGTGCGAATGCTCCTGAACTTCTTCTTAGATCATCTCTAGATGTTCTTACACCATCCACCCTTTGCCTGAATGGTGTGAGATGAGACAGAGATCCGCTGTCACCTGATAGAGCCTGTGCTTTTGTTAACGGTGGCTTTTCTTTTGGGGCATTTGGGTCGATTTTTTCGCCTAACAACCAATATGTGACTAGAATCCCTTTTCCCTGTAACAAAGTTTAAAATATAAAAAGAGTTAAGTATTTTCCAACTATAACTCAAAACATCTACAGACGGTAACATTAACAAATTGAAATTCAATTATTTGGTAGACATAATAATTTATTGTTTTGAACTTCACATAAATGTAAACCAGCTGAACTAGTTTTAGACAAATATTATGGTAAATAATTGACACACAGACACCCACTTCGTAGAGAGTTAAAATATAGCCTATAGCACTCCTGAATAGTGTTGCTTTCTGATTGTGAAACAATTCTCATGAGCGGTTCAGTATTTCCGAAGATTAGCCCTTACAAACAAACAAACTTTACTTCTTTATAGTATTACTATCGATAAAGAACTCATGACTTAGTCTTATTAATTTTTAGATACCCATTCTAAATAAATATCTCAACGGCATCGTTAGTACAAGGAATAAATCCTTCGTTCTATTTGATCCATAGATATTCACAAAAGACTGTTGACAACACGTTTTCACGATTCATGTTTCGTAATCATTATTTTTATTTTCATTAATTTATTTTTTTTGTTTTGCTTATTTTTTACCGTTTTAGCAAAACATTAGCCTAATGAATCTTGAAAAAACGTCAAGACAAGACGGTGCAAACAACAACAACAATTAAATGACTTTTTTTTGGAAATTCCTTGTATTTTTCACACTTGTCAAGACATCATGTAAAATATCCAAAAGTGAAAATCGAAATGAACTGACGACTCATCATTAATTATTGCTCTTATATAGCTGTAAATGGTAAGATCTTTTTCGATTGAAACGGTCAATGTTTTGGATATCGATAGTTTCAGCCAAAAAAGGTCATACTGTCTTTAGCAATAGTATATAGGAAAATAGCATATACAAAAAATAGCATATATCTTACCTTCATAGCAACCTCTCCCCTACACTCCAGCTGGAAGGTTCCGAAGGTGTCCAACAGGGCTTTTGTGACCGGCGACACGTGGATCTTAAGGGCTTCTCCGTTGGACTCCATTCGGGACGCTGTGTTCACTGTGTCTCCGAACAGACAATATCGTGGCATCTTCAGCCCTACCACTCCGGCTACGCAGGGGCCTGTTGGAAAAATTATCGGAATTTACTAATCCATAATAATATTATAAACCAGTGGATTTTGCGTGATGCGCGTTCAGACAGACAGACAGACAGACAAAAATTTCCAAAACTGCAAATTCGTTATCTGTATAGATAACTAAGTATATTCCACAAAGAATTTTCAAAAAATATCCAATGTACAAATTTCGCTCTTTTACAGTTTTATTATATGTATGGATTACAATATGAGAAATGAATAAGTAGAACAGATTTACAAAATAAGGCTATAACTATTTCTTTGTTATTATTTTAATATAAAGCAATTAAAAAAAGAAAATCAATAAAACAATTAATGGCCCAAATGTATATATGTAACTTCAGAACGACTGTACCAAATTGGATGATTCTTTTTTTTATGTCTTCCTTATTGTCAGGGTAAGGTTTGTTTATGTCAGAGGGAGGCAAACGAGCAGGCGGGTCATGAGATGTTAAGTGATCACCGCCGCCCATAGAAAACTGCAACGCCCGCGGGGTTACAGAAGCGTTGCCGGCCTGTAAAAAACCTCCGCCCTCCCCATTTGGGGAGGTACCTCCCCGGACGAGCCGGCCCATTCGTGCTACAGGCTTAATATAGGCCTGTAGCTGGCTCCACACTACTAAAAGTAGTGACACCATACCACTACTAGTAGCGTGGCTCCATACCACTATAAGGTTTTTATTAGGTATATATGAGAAAATTTATAAAAAATAATTTATTTTAACTGGAAGGGTTAAATTTCCTTAGTTGCGACTAGAGAAATAAAATACAGCGGGAAGATGCTTCGAAGAGTCGCGAGGATTCTTAGCTTTGTCTGGCCCGTAAGGGATATAGACGTGATACGGTATCTATATCTTAACAGGAATAGGATTGTTTACGTACAAAACGGTCAGTAAGGTCGTGTTAAGAAGCAATTAGGACCAAATCAATAGCCATAATCAAGGGTCGATATTGAGACATAACTCACCAACACTTGTGATAAGTGGTTCTTTATTTACGATCTATTGTGTCGGTGTAAATAGGTCTGGTTAGTTACAGTGAATAAATATATAAAGGGACAAATCACACAGTTTCAATTTGCCCCAAAATAAATTCGAGACAGACAAGACAAAAATATATTAGTATCGACACAAATACTAATATATTTTTGTCATGACTGTCTTTTGTTATGTAAGAGGTAGGCAAACGAGCAGGCAGGTCACGTGATGTTAAGTGATCACCGCCGCCCATAGACAACTATTGCGTTGCCAGCCTATAATATCCCCGTCCTCCCCATTTGGGAATTATTGAGAAGTTGGGCCTCTGGCTCTCCCACTCACCGGACAGAGCAGAGCAACTTGGGGTGGGCGGGGTTTTTTTATAAGCCGGCAACTCTTCTGTGACTCCGCAAGTGTTGCAATTGTCTATGGGCGTTCACTTAACATCACGTGACCGGCCTGCTCGTTTGCCTCCCTCTTACTTAAAAAAAGAACGCGCGGACAACGTCGCGGGCATAAGCTAGTTAGTAATATAAGTTCGCAATCCAACTTTACGTGACATTTGATTCATGCATGGCTCTGTCTGCACCACAAGAAAGAGACGTGACACTATGTATGTATGTAACTCCGAACACTTGTGCTAAGCGGTTTCTAATTTACGACCTATTGTGCCGGTGAAAATTGGTCTGAAGAAATTGCAGCTCAGTGCAGCGGCGAAGAGTGAAATATTAAAACTGGATTTTTATTGTACCTTTCGCAACGGGTTATAAAAAACTTGAATTATAAATAAAATAGAACCAGTGAAGGTGGCTACTGACTATTTGGAAACGTTAGGAAACCATTTTCCCGGCAATTACGGGTGAAACATTATCTATATAAGTATATAAAAGCGAAAAACACTAACTCACTCATCACGAAATCTCAAAAACTACTCAGTCAATGAAGATGAAATTTGGCAGGAAGGTAGATTGTAACTAGAAAACGTCAGCTAAGAAAGGATTTTTGGAAATTCCATTTCTAAGGGG